>CABHPP010107317.1:0-30218 GCA_902168425.1 Peromyscus attwateri
GGTACTAGTGATGAATCCAAACCAGGTCTATGAAATCTGATGATAAATTATATCTATATAAGAATGTGTAATTAAACCTATTAGTCATTCATTACAGGAGCTAAAATTTTGGAGAAAAAAGTTAAACTATAGAATAAACACTTCTTTAAATATTTTTGTCTCTTTTGTTATGGAAACTGAAAAAAAGTGTTATCATGTCTCAGAGACTCAGAAGGAATCTGGAGCTGAAAGGGCTGACTGATCAGAGAAATGTTTCTAGAATAATAACCACAACTAACTGCAGATCATAAAATACTCTGTACCTACTTGGAACAAATTCTACATCATTCCCCAAAAGCTAACTCAGGTTTTAGTAGTGGAGAAAAAAATGTAAGATTTTCTATTGTAGCAAAATATTTAGATAATGAAAATTCCATGACAAGGTATTTTAGATAACTTTTTATTTTATTGATGAAAACATATGAAATGAGTTTGAAAGAGAAAATCATTAACAAGTCAAATTAAAAAAAATGAAAAGAGGGCTTCTTTTATGCTGGTCATATATGTACACACAGTCATAAATAATAACAAAAATGCATGTTATTGCAACCAGATGGATTGTATGTGCTTATAGCAGTGTATCACCTAATGGATCACAGACACCCAGGAGTACTGTTTCCAAGTAAGCCTCATTTGTGAACTTTGGATGCTGAAATTAGAGTTTTGAGTTGTTTATTTTGTGCAGAAACCTGAATCGTTACCTTTTCTTTTATCCTTTGGAAGACATGGCAGATGTGGGGAATGAATCTGCTGATGTAATGTTGCTATTTTCCTTTTACTGTGATATTCATTATGCCCCCAACATCATCTGCATTCTTCATCCAGCTCAGCCAACCTCCAAATGATTTAAGTTTGGAGAGTCTGCTACAAATACAGCCGAGTAACATCTATATAAGGAGGTTTGCTGCAGGATGAGGGGAAATACTTCGCAACGTGTGACAAGTGAAATATATTAGCTGAACAAAACATACAGATGAATCAACTTTTCTTCCTTCCTCTTTGGTGAACACAAAAGGGAGGGACAATGTTTAATTTAAGTCATTAATAACAAGCAAGTTTTATACTTAGCAATAACCACGTAAATTTCTTGAGTGGAAGATTTCTAAGGAAAAAAATAAAAACAATGAACATGTAGAAAAAAATTAAAGTGTCTAAGCTCTTTGTGAATGATAAAAGACAGCCAAAACTAAATATCATTGACTTAGCAAAGCCATTCTTAAATTATAACTAAATCAAATATATAAGAATAGAAAACTGAAAATGGCTGAATAGAAGTAAACATATCTCACTGGATTCTTCCATGTTGATTGTCATCTATTTTTAAAATGCTGTAGTACATTTTAACACTTTGATACACTTATTTTTCTCTAATTCTTACTGTTACATAAAAAATTGAATTACTTGTAAAATTGAACAAACTGCATAGTAGGATCAATAGAAATGCAATAGACATAAAGAAACATCCTATTTGATACAAACTATGATTATGCTTATTAGGAAAATTTATAACTGAGTTTGTTAGCATCCAAAAAACACGTATGTGTGTATTGTATAAGAAAAATTGTGCTGTGATAGGATATATTTACATTATCTAATCAAATATTTCTGCATATGTATAAATGTGGATATAACATATAATACATTATTTAGATTGATTTTTGGACTGTCTAGAAAAAATAATTATAATAGGTTAAATTATCTTAGGAGACAAAGGTGAAAGGTTTTTCATGAGCACCAAATAAAATTGACTTTGAATTTAAAAAAAATATTCTGATGTTACTAATTATTATTAAGCATGCACTTGTGAATGGACCTGGAAAATGCAATGCATATACACAATGTTATATTACTTAACCACAAAAACAACAAAGTCCAATTACATGAGACAACATGGGTGCATGTATTGATCATTCGTTTAGCCAACATAAGCAAGTCATTCATAGAAGGAATCAAAAAAGTCATTCTCCTAGAAGGTGGGAGTACAGTGTTGGTAAGTCACATATGGGGCCCATCAGGGAGAGGAAGGGATAGGCACAGTTTGATAGCTGTGAATTTGTGTTTGAAATGTCCTATTTCACAGTAGGCTGACAAATGATGAGTTTGTCAATATATTAACAGTTATCAACTCATATGAGTACAAAATAATGCATTTTTATATATTAGAAAAATAAAAAGAAATTTGAATATTTCATCTTAATGATATTCTTAATGAATGAGAAGACAGATGTATATTAAAATGTCACATTATTAAAATGCCACATTCACCTCATTAATACTTATTATTTTAGTATTTTTCTCTTTGGTAAAAATAAAATAAAATTTTAAGAAAATGTTATTAAGAGTTGACCCCCCCCTTTTTTTTTTTTTTTTTTTTTTTTGGTTTTTTTCCGAGACAGAGTTTCTCTGTGTAGTTTTGGTGCCTGTCCTGGATCTCGCTTTATAGTCCAGGCTGGCCCCAGACTCAAAGAGATACTCCTGGCTCTGCCTCCTGAGTACTGGCATTAAAGGCATGTGCCAGCGCCACCCAGCTGGCAAGTCTTAAATATAAGTTGTTCATTGGAGAGAAAGAGGGAGGAAGGGAGAAAGGGAGAATGGGAGAGAGGGAGGGAGGGGGAGGGAGAGGGGAGAGACAGACAGACAGACTGAATGAGACAGAGAGAGACAGAGGGACAGAAAGCAGAGAGGGGGAGGGAGGGAGGATTGAAAAGGAAGAAACACAGAGAGAGTTGAGGCAACAGACAAAGGAACTCCCTCTTTCAACAAGGACATAAACTGTTGTGTTGTGAGAAAGCTAATGGAAGGATCTAAGCAGCAGAGTCTCGATAAATGAGAGACATTCTTGGCTGATAACAGACTCCAATCACCGCGGAACTGAATACTGCCCGTGAGCCCCGATTTTGGAAAAGGACACAGCATCATATGAGCTACCATCTTAGTGAGACTGTGCTGAAGATGTAACCAATCCATCCCAAGACTGCTGATCCCTAGAACCTGTGAGATGCCACCGTCTACAGTTACGGCAAATTGCACCACAATGACAACTCACACGACATTTTACTTCTGCTTCAGCCTTTTCCAGTTTTATTTGTCTCCCGTGTAAAAATATGCTGGAGGCATGAACTGCATGACAGATGCTATATCTCAGTCATCAGGCTGCTGAGTGTGTCACCTCGTATTAAAAAGCGGGAGTTTAAAATGCAAACATCAAATCTACTAGTGAAAGAAGGAAGAGAATAGAAAGAGTGCCTTCTGCTCTCCCCTTGTAGCACTTGTGATTTTAATCCCCCTGGCTGTTACACTAGCGGCATGTATATTATGGGAAACAATTTGGCAATTCAGAGAAACAGAAAGCTCCCATGTAACTAGACTATCTCTTTAAAATGAAAGCTATCTTAAATGGCTAGATTGTGATAAAAACTTACAGCTATTGTATGGTATTTTGGAAGAGAAATCCATGTGTGCACAGATCAAGTTATGGAAGAAGCTAAGAGAGATCAAACCACAGCTCCAGCATTACGTGAACCTGAGAGTTTTCCTCAATAGAACATTTTAAGCTATGTTAAAATTAAGGCTATTTTTCCAATATGTAGACATGCTAGGAAAGATTAAGTGAAAAAAACAGGGGGTGAATTTCCCAAATATCAATGTTGCACTGCAGAGTGAGAGCAGTGTGACTCAGTATGAACCATGAGTCATGGAGTTGCCTGGGTACAAAGCATTGCCTTCCCGTATTATGGAAAAAATATATACTTGAACACAAAGATATTACACTGTATAGCAAGGATGGGGGAGAGGATGAAGATGTTCTAACCTACTATTTCCCCCCTTATTTTACCTTATCACTGTACAAAAATCCAATTGAATTCTAGATTAGTTAACTTTTTTTTTTAAAGTGTTGACTTATAACTGAACAAAACATATTTTAAAAGCTACCTAATGTAACCTATTATATATATGAAATAGTGTTTGGTTAAGAATAGTAAATTCAAATAATGTTAAATTTACTTTCTGTAGAAGCTTCACTGCACTTTTGGGGGTAACTAAGACTAGCCTTGCTTGGATCTGGCGGTGCTGTCTACTGCATGGATATAGTAATGCAAACTTGGAGAAGTTCTAAATTTCCGATTTGCTCTATTGAGTGTCCATACAACTGCTTCTTCAGCTGCCTCCATAGGCTTTGCTCAATGAACGTTGAGACAGCTCCTTCTTTTCACACCCCATATTTAAATTATTTTCTCTATTCTAAAAATGAGTTTTCTATGTACTCTGGTTTTAATTCTAATACCAGGAAGCATTTGTGAAATGTATTAATGGCCTGAATACTCCTTTTTTTAAAAAAAAAAAATTTTGAGCTTATAATGTAATTAAAGCATTTTTTCCTTTCCCTTTCCTCCCTCAATACCCTCCTATAAAAGCTCCCCATATCTTCTTCAAATTCAAGCCCTTATCTTTTACTATGGGTTACTGCATGCCTGTATGTATATGTGGGTGCATATATATTACTACATATAACCCGTTTAGTCCAGATAAGCTTACTTTTATGTATGTTTTCCGGGCTGACAATTGGATACTCTACTCTTTCCTGGGGAGGACCACAGGATACAATTTATCTGATAGGGAAAAGGGAAACAGGGGTGCTTTTTAGGGAATGGGGAGGCAAATGCAGACAAAGGGGAGAATGGGTAAAATAACATCTAGGATCCTTGAAAAAGTCACAAGGAATGACATTATTAACTGTTTACTTAAAACAAAAACAAAAGACAAACAAAAAGCTATATATGTTTTAATGATTTTTGCTTGTGATAGCTCCACATGTGGTTTCAAATGTGACAAGTTACTTACTACTGTTATAAACACATATATACTCAAAAATATTTATCATTTTCTGATCAGTTGTTGTAGAAGGATTAAAAAAAAAGAATAGCAAGCAACATGGAGAGCCATATTAGCCAAATTTGATTCTTTTTCACATGTGATATGAAATTAAATTACCTATATTTCTAAATGAATTACTGAAAAAAATATTTCTTTTGGAAGAAACCTAATTTTTTGAGATGAACAGAAAGCAATTGGTCCAAAGCAGTTTGGATTACTATATGCGAATTGAAAATAGTTCTGCTGGAGGTCATGTGTAACTCTCTCTTTCTCTCTTTCCACATATAAGCATGCATAGCCTTTAGAGTTAGTGTGTGTAGGTGTGTGTGTATGTATTCATAGAGATATATGCATGAGAGAATATGTATATGCACATGTGAATACCATAGATAGATAGATAGATAGATAGATAGATAGATAGATAGATAGATAGACACATCTATATGAATACCACACACAAATATTAGTAGTATGAGACTCATTTATAAAAAGGAAAAAATAATTCTCTAGAAGCTTGTATCTGCTCATGTTCTCACTCAATTCCCTTTATATATCTGTAGTTGTGTGTAAGATATACAAAAATGAAAAGAATTATACACAAGGGAAAGGAATCAATAAAACTATGTGAAATTAATTTAAAAGTTAGTGTCCATGTAGTAATGCAAAGTAAGCTTCTGAAATGAAAAAAAATCCTATTTAATATAGATAGATCTATGTGGATTATTTTAGAAGCCCACTAAATTCACCTGAAAAATAACAGAAAATAGTAGCAAATAAGAAAGAAGTTTGAGATCTACTTCCATCTTTAAAGCATGTCTTCTCTGTTGTTACACCAAACACACTAACAGAAACTATGATAATTGAAAATTTGTACATTTCCTGATTATAATTTGCTAACAATTTTCTTCCTAATGATAATAATTTTGAGCTATTCAAACACCAGTTTTATTGAAATCCTTTTTTTAAAAAAGAAAAAAATCTGAATTATAAATAATTGAGCCCTATTATTGTCTGTGTGTGGGCCAGGGAGTAGGAGAAAGTGGAGTAGTTAGCCTTAATTATCTGGATAATTTATTTCTGTCAACCCAGCCTTGGTGCCCTTTCCTTTCAAAATTGAAAAGTTATATTAGAAATTACAGTTCGTCTTCAAGGAACTATAGCATTAGAGATGACATCGGTGCGATAACTTATTTCCACGGTGTCACCTTTCCTTGTGATAGTTGTGCGGTGCTCCTATATTAGGATACAGATTGAGCGAGTAGATGACAGGAAGGTCAGGGGACTCTTCTCTATCATTCGGAGGCTCCTACCATTGCCGTCTGCAATCAGATTGTTAGGATGTCAGCTTGGTCTGTCAGAGTCCCTTGAGTGCTGTTCAGCCAGCTAAGAGAAAATACCTCATGTGCTGGCTGTGGGTGTCCCTTGAAGACACTCAGTCACTCAGCCATACAAAGTAAATAGGGCATCCAGCCTCACCTTCACACCAGTGTGTGATAACTGAGCTTCCCTTCTTCCTGTGCCTTGACCTCATAAGAAGGCGCTGTGAAGGGCCAGCGTGAAGAACCAGGAAAGGCTTGATTGCTGCTGGCCTTCGCTTGTCTGTGAAAAATGGCAGCTTCTTTTACTCCAGTCACTCAGCAACAAACGTAATCAAACAATTTTTTACTCAGAAAACCAATAAAGCATTTCTTTTATGTAGTGGTGAAATGCAACCACTAGATGACACCAAGAGATAGTTTCTATATGTCTTATTAATCTGTACTCAGTTGTCTGTTCAAAGGTAATACTCTAGCTGAGATTTCCGGGGAGCTCCTGGGTGTAGGCCAAGTAAGAATCTGAATTTTTGAAATGGCCTTCTTTTGATATTACCATTTACCTTCTAATCAGCAAGAGCAAACAAAACTGATTAGAAATAAAAACAAAATGCAAAACTGCTGTGAGATTATTCAGATACTTAACCCTTGGCATTCCCACTTTGGTTTCTGAGTGCACGACCCTTGGGCATGTCATGGGAGTAATTACTATGATTTGGGGACGTTCTGCAGTACCATTACCATAAAACCTTCTCATGGGCTTGAGATAAAGTTTCAATTTTTTTCTCTCTAGATTTCAGCCTTGTAAGCAAATCTTAGCAGTATGCCAGCATCATAGTGTTACGTGGCTGGATGCTTTACTGTTCATGTCTGCATAAAACAGGAAGCTGCAACAGTAAGTACCAACTCGTGGATGATTGTCTGCAATTCTTCCAATAGAAAACTAATATTTTGTCTCAGATTTATATTGTGGGTGGCCCAAAGCCAACTAAGATAATTTGCATTGGGTCTCAAAAAGATCAAAAAATTGGTTTCTCTAAATAATATGATACTGTTCCAAAGGAAGGATTCTTGTATATTAAGAGCTCAGTATTTCACATATCACTACATGACTAATAATTCTTCAGAAGTCCGCAATCATAAAGAAGAATAAGGACAGGGTAAACATTAAATTAATAGTTACGAAAAGTGTTTTAGAATACTTCGTGGTAAAGTTTTGGAGATCCTAAATATAACTTTAAAATAAGGTTATTTTGATATAATTTGCACAATCATTTTCAAAAGGAAATTATTCTTCCATTTATATACTATTAGAAAGAATTTATATTATGTATTCTTGGTCCCCAAAGACATCTGGGATATATGATTATTTTTAAGAAGTGAATTGGAAAATAAACATGATGTTTTGTTCATGGACAGAATAATAATTAAAAAATGCTCATAAATTTACAAATCTATAATGAAAAGAAAAAAATTAAATTACTCTAGAAAAGAAAAAAATTAAATTACTCTAGAATAAGTACATTTAAAATACAAAACATTATATTCTGGATTTTGGTAAATTCTTTTTATTCCTTTATAAATGTAGACTTTAATCTGTTTTTGTATTACATTTTATAGGATAGTCTAAAATCATGGCAAGTTTTTTCTAACTTGAATAGCAGATATATTTTGAAATTAGCAACAAAGATATATTTTACATTGAGCATCTTTGTTGAACAATGCTTGTTTGCATAAAATGTTGGCCTTTACACAGATTCACTTGTTTCTCTCATTTTTTCTAACTGAAGAAACATAGGAAAATACCTGCTAAGAAAATCTGTTTATAGTAGTAAATATATCGATGTTATAATTTTAATAAGAAGCATTTTGAAATTCAACAACATATAGGAAATCAATCCCTCAAATAGTTTACATTTAGAATGAATTTATAATTCCAAGGAATTAGACATTGTGTTTCATTTGATAACATGCCCGGGGGAGAAGACAGGTCTTATAATTCTATCACAACCACTTTTTCTCCCTACAGTTTTGATGGCTTATTTTCTGCTCTGCTCTATTGAACTAAGTATTAATTTTCCTCTCTCATATAGATTGTTGGTTCACAAATTAAACACACACATAGGCATGCATGCATGTATACACACACATGCACAAATACAAACACACACACATGCCTCCTTCTAATATTTATACCTTATTGGTCGACACAGATAAGTAATGCTATGACTTGTTAATTTTTATTTTTATGTTGGAAGTTTTGAAATCAGAATGTATTATAGTCTACATCTTACTAGCAGTAGTTAGATAAAGACATTATGGTCATCTGAAATAAAAAAAATGCCCAGGAGTTTCATAATATATGGTAGAAATATTATATTAAATGTAAAACATCAGCTTAACTGAGTATTTTTTGTTTTGTTTTGAGCATCTGCATTGCTATATCCTAACCTTATATCCACATGAGCATATATTTAGTTTGTTTTTTTTTTCATTTGTGGAAAGCCCTGAATTGATAAGCATCTGAATTTCAAAGGGATAGCTCAGAAAAACAGCTAAAAATAATTTGGCTGCCTAATTTATTTGTCTTCCTTCTCATTTTTTTGATAGAGATATTTTCTTTATTTTTCCCTCCATTTACAGGTGCAGAATTAAAGAACATGTTCACTCACTATATTATTGATGCACTTAAGTGGAGTGTTCCGAAGCATGTAATTACCGTGTAGGCTTATGGCCCTGAAGTAGCCGGGGATGGTGGTGCTGCATATCCATGATTTGAAGGACATACAGTGATGATTATAGAGGCAGTACTCTACATCCATTCCAGCCCTTTTGTGTTTAGCTGGTTGTCATGGCAAATAATTGGATAGAATTTAAGCCACTTTCTTCCAAGTGGGAAATTCATAATTTTACCCTTCACCTAATTTTGTAGATACTTTTAAAGAATCTTAAAGTTTCTAGAGGAATGACGTAGAGCAGTGTGGGAAAAATTTTCACGTTCAGCAGGCGTCTAGGAAAACACACTTCTGTTTTGGAAGGTACAAGAGAAAAAAGAATCAATTTCCATTTTCATCAGTTTGCTTCCTGTCTATAACTAAGCCGCAGAATGTTTTTTGTTTGTGTTTTTGTTTTGTTTGTGGTTTTTGGGTTTTTTGTTTTTTTTTTTTTTTTTTTTTTTTTTTTTAAATCAAGGCTACTTTACTTTCCTATGACAGCTGATGGGGGAAAGGAGAAAAAGAGGATAAAAGGTTTTATAAAACACAATTGAAACTATTACCCAGCTTATAACCTTACCTGCAGAAGGAAAAAAATTCCTTTTCCAAAAACAAGAGGAGAGATAGTAATACCATAGGAGGAAATGCTGTGGGAGGAAAGGATTGGGTTAACTGATATCTAAAGATATTTAAGTCAGCTAATAATGATTGATTTATCAATTACTTTCAGTTTTAGTTGTATAATGTTGAAAACTATATGTGTTAAGTGTATCTTTTAATTCTGAAACAATCTTATACAACCTTAGAAAAAGAACAATTGGTAGATTGGGACACCATACAGTACCTTACCTGCCTGAGAGGTACTGACCATGTACACGATCTTTGTAACATGCCCATCTACTTAATGACTTCACTTCATTGTTACCGAGTTAGAATGTGGTAAGCAACTTTAAAAAAATGCAGCAGCAACAAAACACCCTTTTGCCTTCCAAAAGAAAACATTCAAGAGAGAGTAAGTAAATATGGATGGAGGTGCTTAATAAAATTGGTCACTTTATGTAAGTGATTATTAGTGTAACATCAAGTGTAATATCCCAATATTGTCACTCATAAGACAAAAATTTTCCTGTGTCAGTGGTCCCCTCAGTTTAATGGACCTGTTCTATGTGCTCTTACATTTAGCAGGATGTAAACATCAAGTCATACTCCAAAATGTCCAAGGCTATATGTCTTCTCTCAAATTTTAGAATTCTTGTGTCCATTCTTTATGTATTGCCTCTTGATCCAAGGAAGAGAGGTTTTTGTATATCATGAAAAAATATACAATAAAGTGAAAGAATGACATGAATTTGGAAAGAGATAAAGACAAAAAGATGAGAGACCCTTGCCTGTAATCTTTGAAATATTTATTCCTGATAGTCACAGATTGGAATTGAAGTTTTGACTTATTCCATTCATCATAGTCCATAGTACTGAAATAAATTATAATGATAGTCCATTCTTTATTAGAAAAACGATATTATATGGTGTAATGATATTATACATGAAAATCTGTGCACAATCAAGAATTTATATGAGGAAAAAGAGACTAATACCATTCAAGATAAAATTAAAACAACCTCAATGGCCTTTTGACATTCTAAAAATAACCAGTTATTTCTACATAGAAAGTTTTTTTTTCAGTTACTAAAAATCAATTTATACTACAAACCTGAAAGAAAGCAGATAGCACTGGGTACATTGTAGAGTATGATGTAATAGCAACAAAATTCTGCAAGCTAGAAAGTCTTCCTGACTTCTTGCCAATCAGAAATCAGAATGCAAAAATATTTTTTATTTCTTCATCAGAAATTTTGGTTGCAAATTACTAACAATAAGAGAAATATCACAGATAGGTAGTAGTGGTGCATGCCTTTAATCCCCGCACTTGGGAGGCAGAGGCAGATGGATCTCTATGAGTTTGAAGCTAGCCTGGTCTACAGAGCAAGTTTCAAGACAGAGAAACTCTGTCTCAAAAGAGAAAAATCATGGAAGGGAGAGAGAAATATCACATAATAGATACGAGTTCTTAGGGATTTAGTAAAATATAATCAAATATCACAGTGCTACAATTATTATAACAACTATGAATATCTCACAAAGAAATTCATAAAAAATTATCCATGAACTACACAAAATAGATTTCTACCAAAAGGTTAGAAGAAAATATTGTGATAATTTTCTTTGTAAAAGTTGATAAATGATCAAACGAGCTAAATATCAACTATGGGCATCTCGATGAATTCATTTGAGTAGCAGGTATTGTAGTTTTCTGAGGTTATTCACAAGGGAAACACAAAAAAATTCAGGAACATAAGAGCATGCATTGGTGTACTCTGCCCTGGAAAGCAGAGGAAAAAAAAGAGAGAGAAGTCACTTAATATGGAAATAAAGAGCACTTGCTTACTATATACTGTATACCTTGGGCATCTTGTTGCTGTAGTCTGGACTTTTCTTTCTTTTTAATCCTGACAGATCATATGTATTTGATTATTCTCTGTGTTCTGTAACTTGTGGAGTTCTTTTCCTTTTGATTTTTTAAAACATGGGAAATAACCCCTTACATCCCATCGTACAGATCCTCTCTTATTCACTATTGCTCATGTTCATGTTATTTCTAAGTATGTATTTTTAATTTGTATTGTCATTCTTGGAAAGCCTTAAGTGAAGAAAGACTGAATTGAACAGGGAAAGTAACTGTGTACACTGCAAAGTAATGAGACTAAGACAATAAATACTGTTCAATTTTAAATTGAGAAAGAGTTAAATTGTTCATGGTTTTCAGTTAACATCAGGAAGTATCTCATGTTTACTCATAAACTTAACATCTCAACATCATGGCTGTGAAAAATGTAGTGACACATGCAAGGTTAGAATTTTTTATTAAGCTTTACTTCTTGTGGAAATGATAAGTTTACATTGATATGTTGGCATTTTTATTATTGCACATAAGGATACAGATCTTAGTTGTTATGAACAAACAATCCCTCTTGCACCCCACTCACTTAGACACCTCACATGAACCACTATAAATTGAATCTTTTTAATTAGATATTTGATGTAGGAAAAAAAAGAAGAACAGAGATTAATAAAGGTATTTTGATCATTTATATTTAAATCTTTACTTGAAACTCATAGTGGGAAAGTCATTTATAAAATAAATTTTGTGATGGTACACGCCTTTGTTGCCAGCACTCGGGAGGCAGAGCCAGGCAGATCTCTGTGAGTTCGAGGCCAGCCTGGTCTACAGAGCGAGATCCAGGACAGGCACCAAAACTACACAGAGAAACCCTGTCTCAATAAATAAATAAATAAACAAACAAACAAACAATAAATTTTGGCTGAGAGACGTCTCAGAAGTAAAGTGCCTGTGCTACAAGATGACAACATGAACTCAGACACTTCAAACCCATATAAAAGTCAGATGCAGTAGTGTGCGGATCTGTAATCTGGCACCTTGTTAAGGACAGATATGAGGTGGAGACAGGAGAATCATCACCAAATGCTCATGTCTGTGAGCCTGCTGTAGGCAGCAGTGACCCGCAGAGAGACCTTGTCTGAAATACAGTTGAAATTGCAGCCAGTATGTAATGTTTCCTCTCACCATGGTACACATGCCCTGAAAAAAAACGTGTTTGCATTCACATGTGTTCACACATACACAGACAAATACCCTCCTGCAAGCCCAGGCATCATCTCCTCTTCCCCTACCATCACATTCTCCTCTCTATCTTTATTCAAATCCTCATTTAATAACAGATGTTGATAAAGTACAGACAAAATCAGGCATGTGTACTCTTTAGATGGTATTGTTTGGGATTTTTAAAAATTGAAATAAAACTTCAACAGTATTCGATTCACTACTTTTAAATGTACTTATATTATAAGTTTATCATCACTAACTATCTACACCAGAATATTTAATTATCCTTAATAATAATGCTATACCCATTAAAGTTCCTCCCTATGGTCCATTCCTCACATTCCTCACAGACACAGTGACTTAGTTCCTGTCCTTGTATATTTGTCTACTCTAAAGATGATGTATAAATGGAATCATTCCATTATTACTCAATATTTGTGAGTACTGTAGTTATTTTCCATCATTTTCGTAATTTTAACATAGTCTGTTGTTTAGTGACCCTATCTTCAGGTTTTTATATTTTAATTATTTAAAACAGTAAAGTTACAAATTGGTTGATTTCCTCTGTATATTTTTCTTGTTTTTTCTTCATTAATCTTTATTAAGTACATATCTATCAATTTTAAGGATTCAATTTGCTCTTCTTTTTAATTTGTTAAGGTAGAAAGTTAAGATAGTAATATAATACCTTTCCCTTATAATATACACAAAGTTATTTTAACTGTAAATATTTACTTTCATTTTACATTTAAATATAAATATATTGTACATAAATTTCCTATATAATTATCTTTTAAAACATATTTAACATTTATATATTCCTATTAAAATATATATCTGAATTTCCTTCAAAGCACTTGCTTAGACAGATTTAACAGTTTTTCATTTTGAAATAAATGGCCTTCATTAATTTAAATGATTTTTTTATTCCCACTGTGATTTGTTCATTGACCTATTTTCTATTAGGAATAAATTATCTAATTGCCAAATATCTAAAATTTTAAAATATATTTTATTGATGTCTAATTTAATTTCTTTTTGGACAGAAAACATACTTTATATGATCCTATATCTTTTAGCATATTGAGAATTATTTTCCTAATTCAATACTAGACTCTCCTAAGAAAAAAGCTGTTTTTGTTTGGATGTTTCTATGAATGCAGGCTTGTTTAGCTGTTTATGTGAGTGGCTTGTTTATAAATTGTTATTTTTCCACTTTTTTCTATCCATTATTGGAGGTGGAGTACTAAAGTTGATCTTACTGATTGCTTAGATATTTTATATTTTTTTTTGATTCTAGCATTTTTTTCTTCATGTCTTTTCTGGATTTTCTTGATTGTGTGTGTGTGTGTGTGTGTGTGTGTGTGTGTGTGTGTGTGTGTGTGTGTGTTTGTATATATGTGTGTATGTGTTTGTGTGTATGTATGTGTTTATATGTATTTTGCCAATTCTAAATGGATTAACCGAACTCTTGTTGCAAACTACCCCTTTTTAAACTATAATAACATTTTTTTTGTCTAAAAATCTATTTTGTGTATCCATCCTAGCACTTCTTAGTTTATTAAAGGTTTCTGAACTGTTTACTTTCCTTTTATGGTTTTGTATCATATAAACAGCATATAGATGGATTGTTTTTCAATTTTTCTCTTTGTTTTGCTTTATGAATTATCATTGCATAGTTGTATTTTCATACACACTTTCTTTGGTGATCATCCTTCCCACGCTCCTCCTTATTTTCCTCCCTGCACTCTCTCTGTCCTGACACTAGCACACATTCGAATTTCATGTCAAGCATCCTCTGTTATTCTGTTACCTTTTCTTTCCCCCTCATGGCTTCCTAAGACCCTGTTTTCCCTTTCCATGATTCTCTTTCCAATTTTATTATCTATATACACACAATATATATAAACATATATTCATATATTTAAAAAAAAACAGCCAAAGATTCACACAGGAGAAAATATATGCAATGTTCATCTCCCTCACTCTAAATTACTTCTTCATTTAGTATGAAATTTTTGGTTCCATTAATTTTCCTGCAAATGTCATAATTTTGTTTTTTGCTATGGCTGAAAAAGACTCCATTGTGTATATATATATCACATTTTTTTTTTTACCCAGTTGCATTGGAATAACACTTTTGTACACTGGTTTAATAAAACACTGATGGGCCAGTAGCCAGGCAGGAAGTATAGGTAGGGTGAGCAGACTAAAGGAGTGCTGGGAAGAGGAAGAGCAGAGTCAGGAGCTACCAGCCAGACACAGAGGAAGAAAAATGACAAGGCAGAACTGAGAAAAGGTACCAAACCATGTGGCTAAACATAGATAAGAATTATGGGTTAATTTAAGTGTAAGAGCTAGTCAGTATTAAGCCTGAGCTAATGGCCAAGCAGTTATAAATAATATTAAGCCTCTGACTGATTATTTTATAAGTGGGCCACGGGACTGTGGGGGCCTGGCAGGACCCTGAGAAACATTCTTTCACACCCAATCATCTGTTTATGAACATCTAGATGGTTCCATTTCCCAACTTTGTTCTGTCATTCAGCAATTAATATGTGTCTGAGTATTTTTTGTGGTGGGACTTAGAACCCTTCAACCCTCTGAGAGTGAGCCCAGGAACGGTTTAGCTGGGTTATGTGGTAGATCTATCTTTAGTTTCTTGAGAAACTTCCATGCTGAATTTCATAGTGACTTGAGAAGTTTACATTCACATCAACAGGGTCTAAGTGCTCCTGGTTTTCTCACATCATCAGCAGTATTTGTTGCTATTTGTTTTCATGATGTTTGCCTTGCGACTCAGAAGAAATGGAATCTCAAGGAGGTTTTAATTTCCATTTTCCTAGTGAGTAGGGATTGTACACACTTACAAATACTTATTAACATTTTGTGATTCTCCTTTTGAGAATTATCTGTTCACTTCATTAGCCCATTTATTGCCTGGAAAATTTAGGGATCAATTCCTACCATTCTTTACATATTTTAGATATAAAACCCCATCTGTAATATCCACAGAGTCTAATTAGCAACATCTGTCTGTGTATATGTATAGGATAATTTGGTAGTACATGGTCAGCCTACCAGTGACCACTAGGACAAAGAAAAATAATTCTTTCTTTACCAGCATCCATCATCTACTAACAATAGAGCTCACATAGTGGTGGGGACTTAGGAGTCCCTCCCACATTCACTTCTGGAAGTTTGAGTAACTTGATTTTGTGCAAGACAGTCACAGCCCTGTAAGTTTATGCAACAGCCCTGTCACATCAAGAGAGAGGACAGTAGTCACAGGAGTCCCCGATGTCTCAGGCTCTTGTATTCTTTCTGTTCATCTTCCATGATACTCCCTGAGTCTAGGAGAGGAGGGGCTGAAATAGATAGTCCATGTAGTTCACAGCCCCTCCCTTTAGCACTTTAACTAGTGATGGATGTCTGTGTTAACTGTTGCCACTGCATGAAAGAAACTTCTCTGACCAAGGTGGAGAGCTGCAAAGGTCCATGGAATTTTAGTCAGCTGTAAAGAAAAAGGAAATCATGAAAGCTTCAGGTAAGTGGATGAAACTGGACAAAGTTTCACTGAGTGAAGGCACCTAAAGCCAGAAATACAAGTGCCACATGCTCTCCCTCACATGAGTCTATCTTGGAGTGTTTTGTTTGGAGTGTTGGACTTGGAGCACCAGTAGAAGCAGGGGGATTACACACCAGCTTCGGAGGCACGGTGCATTTGAGCCCAAGGATAGTTAAATGCAAGCTGTTTCTTTAAGGTTATCCTGGGGTTGACCCCTAAAATATAACAACCTAGCTCTGACTGCTACCCATTTGCCTTCATTAGTTTATAAACTCACTGATCTTTAGAATTTTGTTCCATACCCTCCTTTGTTTTGATTGTCAGACCGATTACATAGTTTTATGTTATTCACACAGATTTTTAATTATTCTTTTAAAATTCTTATTTATTAAAAATGCATGGAGGTATGTGCACGCTGCTACCGACAGCGGAGATGAGAGGGCAGTTTTGTCTAGTGTGTCCTCTCTGTCCACCTTTATGTGGGCTCCAGGATTGAATCAGCTCACCAGGCTTATACTGCAAGCTCCTTATCTGCTGAGCCATTTCTCTGATCCTATTATTTCTTTTGAACTTTGGAAGGGGAATGATTACAAGAAAGAATGCACTCACATGGCCTTCAATACTTACCTATTTGTTTACCTTTACTGATAATCTTTATTTTTTATGTGAGAGTTTGACTAATGTCTTTCAGTTTACCCCAAAAGACTCTCTTTAGGATTCCGGCCTGACAGTGTGTTAAGCCACAACTTTTGTAATTGTTGTTTGAAATTTGACACTTTTCATTTTTTTCTATTGCCCTTTGTTTTGGAAGACAGAAATTTTGGTTGACAATTTTTCGTATGTTGGCATTATATATGTGTGTGTGTGTGTGTGTGTGTGTGTGTGTGTGTGTGTGTGTATCATCTAGCCTTCCAGACCCCATTACTCCTAAAGAACAATCAGCTATTAGTTTTATTAAACATGTTTCAGGAATTTTAAATCTTTTCTCTGGGATTTCAGTAGTGAGTTCCTCCACTGATTTTGTCTTTAAAGCATTGTTGTGAGTTATCATGATGTCACTTTCTTAGAAAACAATGAGATTTCTAGATGAACAGATCACTATTGTTCATCAAAGTTAGGAAAATATTACCAATTATATATCTAGATGTTTTCCTTTCCATTTCTTTCTCTCTGATCATATGGTATGTGCTGGTATGCTTGTTGGTGTTTCCTAGATCTCTGACATGATAATTATTTTTCTTTGCATTTGAAACCTAAAGACCTGGAGATAATAGGATTACAGAACTGTTTTCCCACCTTATGACCATTGAACTTACTCATGTTCATATAACATTAGGTACCTTGTCAGGGCATAGAGTAAAGACTCAGAACTTCTAATTTAATCTCATCTGGTTATACAGTAAAACACTGCCCCAAGTGATGGCTGAAAATTTTTATCATTGTCATCACTACAATGAAGACTTTTAATTTCATTTAAATACAGAAAATAGGAGTTAGAGATATGGGGAGTAGTTCAGAATGCAATGTATACTGCTCTTGCAAAGGACCTGAATTTTGTTCCCAACACGTAATTGCCTCTAACTCCAGCTCCATGGGATCCTATATCCTCTTAATGGCCTGCATGGGCACTTGCATTCACCTGGACACACAAACATACAAACACTAACACACAAACACTTACACAACACACATTCACACAGATATGCACACACACCACACACATCACACACATACAAACACACAAATACACATTATATACACACATACCACACCACACAACACACATACAAACACACACATATACATTACACTCATAGAACATACATACACAGGCATATAAACACACACAAGTACATCACACACAAACACACAACACATATACAAACATACACCCATATACACATGTAAAACACACCACACACACACACATTACTTTAAAACTTCAAAAGTAATTAAATATTTTATTTAAAAAAAAACTAAAAGAATAAAGTCAAATTATTTGTAGCCTTTTATGAAGGTGAACACTCAAAGATTCTTATTAGTTAACACATCATTTAAGAGAATGCTAACCCATCGATGTAAGCCTCATTTATCCCATTTCTTAATAAGAATTTAAACATCTGTACACATTTAAGACAAAACCATTCACTCCTTGCATTCTTTGTCTTCTTTGTTTTGACCTTACAAATCATCATAACACCCTTTGCTCTCTGTGGATCCAAGATATTTTTTCCATTTGGAAATGTTTCTAAGGATCTTTGATGATAGAGTTTGTAACTCAGGCTAGGTCAGAATCTGATCTTAGCCCACTGTCATGATTTGACATTTTCAGAGTTTATGTGAACTTTCACTTATCAGTGGGAAATTGAGGTTAGAAATCACAGCCTACACCCAGAAGGCTCCAAGTTCAATCTAATATTTTATCTTCTTATTTTTTTTAATTAACTTTTATTGATTCTTTGTGGATTTCACATCATACATACCAATCCCACTTATCTCCCTGTCCCAATGTGACCATCCCCCCTCCCCCCAAAACAAAACAAAATTTAAAAGAAAAACCCAAAAACCAAACAAACAAACAACAAAAAAAATGCGAAGAAACACATTCTGGAAGCTGCGGTGTGACAGTGAGTCCCACAGTTTACCCATTAGTCCATCCATTTTTTTTTTAAATAGTCTATTTATGTCCATTACAAAATTGCAAATTTCTATAAATCAGACCTAAATTTTAACTCATTTTTATCACTTAGAATTTTGTTCTTCATTTTATGATTTAGTACCTTGGGAGTTAAGCCAGTCATTTCACTTTTTAATCTCTTTTAGTTTATGAATAGACACCTGAGTGTGTGTATATGCACCACCTGTGTGAAGGAACCCACAGAGCTCAGAAGAGGCTTTGGATGCCCTGGAACTAGAGATACAAGTAGCTGTGAGTAGCACATGGGTACTGAGAAGCAAACCTGGGTCCTCTGCAAGAATAGCTAGTGCTCTGAGCCATCTCCCTAGCTCCAAGCCAATCACTTCTAAATTCCACTAACAATTTTCTTTCCACTAATTGCCAACAAAAAGATAAGGATCCATAACCAGGTAACCCCACAGATACCCAAACTTCCTCCTCTCCTTTTTATTTTCCCAACCTCGTATTTCAGTCATTCAGGGCATGAGAATCCCCTAATCCCGGCACCAACTGTACAGGGTTAGTCTTATTGCAAAGTCAGTTGGAGAACTTAGCCTTCTAGATTGCCAATTCTTCCCAAACTTCTTGTACTAACTAGAGATAGGGGGAATTTGTAAATTTATCATAAATTTGGTAACTTTCTAGATGTCTTCAGGATAATACTTTATTACAAAGAAAAGATCCAAATTCAAACCAAACAAAAAATAATACATAAATGTCAGTGTCTGGGAGGGTCCCAAGCAGGAAAGGCACTTGCTACCTCCTAGCCTGATGGCCTGAGTTTGATCCCCCAGACCTATATGGTGGAGGAAAGAGCTAACTCCCCCAAATTGTCCTCAGAATGGCATACAAGAAAAAACTGACTTGAATTGTAGTCAGTACTAATGGCTCATAAGCTAGAAGGTTACACAAGTAAGACATCTTGGAGGTATCAGTAAGTCAGCACACTGGAGAGGGGCCAACATTACAGTTGTATTAGGTCTGCTTTCCTTTGAGGCAGTTTTTGGGGCATGCTGTTTCACTAATGGTAGCAAGAAGGCTGTTGTCTTTTACTCAACACTTGTGCACATGCCCACTTGAGTGTGAAAAGATTTGCTCTGTTAAGAGTTCACGGATAATTCAATGGATGAAGGAATTCACAATGACTCAGCAGATAGAAGTTGCCTGCTATCAAGCCTAATGACCTGAGTTCAATCCCCAGGGCCCATATGGTAGAATGAGAGCACCAACTTCCAAACCTTGTCCTCTGCACACCACGGGTGTGGTAGAGCATGCACACACTGATGCACATACAAAATAAGTGTAGCAAAATGATATTCAAAAACTCACTAGCATTACTCATTAGAACTTCACTGACAAACACTTTCTATAAAGCAATCATAATGCATTTAAAAGCACAGTTTATTACTTCCAAGTGGCTTTTCTTTACAAAAAATCATCTCAAAATTGTATGTTTTTAAAGTATTAACTATTGTTTTAGCTTATGAATTGTGGGTCTCGGATTTAGCTGTTACTTTAGTGAATCTTCTTTTCCTCGTGGCAGTTTAACTTCTGAGTATGAAAGAATCCCACTGTTGTTTCTGATCATTAAATCTAAGCTTTACAGGAATATCAATCTGACAAAATCCATCCTGGTCCTGAGGACTTTAAGTATTTTAAGAAAAAACATTTTTTTTATCTCCCATATTTTGTGAAGTTAAATGACATAAATTATGAGGTCATAACACTGGACACAGAGATATTTCCCAGTTAATGCAGAAATATTTATTTAGAGTGAAGAATATCAATTTTGAAACAATAATCAGTAATATGACCTTACTAAACACATGCCAATTCAGTTAACTTTACTTTGTTATTTGTTTAGATGGAAATTTCAATAGAATTTAACGTGTGATTGAAGCCTGCTAATTTTGTGGCTCAGTACACAGTCTTTGTTTCTCTGGTAGCCTCCTCTAATAGACTGTCTGTGGGTGCATATATAGATCTTGAAAAGCATCCATTATTTTTCCTTCATTTTTTTTTGAATTCTCAAAAGCCAATTGTCATTTGAGAGGTCCAAGCTCACCTTCTAGAGAATGACACCTTGTAGAGCAATAATAATCTCTTCTAGGCAGCCCTCACTCAGTAGAAGGTAAATTGTTCTTCACGTTTAGATTAACCACAGAGTTCATGAGCCAACATGGAATGAAAAGGTAGAAAGGTTAACAGAAAATTAGATGAGTGGAGTCAGGGAAAGCAGATGAATAGAATGCACGTAGGTATATCAATTAATAAAAAATTAAGCAAGCTAGTCACAAATGAAGTGAATTTTATATGATATCCACAATAATTAACGTTTTAAATAGTAATCATCAAATGCACGATAGGACCCAGAGTTTATTCTGCACATTTTAAATGCAGGATTTTATCCATTATATTTTACTTCTAGATTTGAAGTTTAAGAGTATGTCTGTCTAATCCAACCAGTTCTCACTGTTCTATTATTTCTGGAAAAATCCATTTCCCTGTTTCGGAAGCAAAGTTCTATACAAGTAACAGTGACAGTTAATTTGGTCAGCTTACCATAACCTAGAATTGTCATGGAAGAGAGTTTCAATAAAGGAGAGTATACATTGATGATTCTATGGGTGTTTTAGCTGCTGTATGGTGACTTCCCCTGAATTAAAACATTCTCTTTTGGGGGGCAGGGGAGGAGATTCAGGAAGCAAATGAAACTCACAAGTTTCAGGAAGTTTCTGAAGCTTAAAAAATTCATAAGCCCATCCCCAAGGTTACACACAAGCTAACAATTGCTGGGGACAAGAGAATCTGAAATCAGCTGAGCTGCCTATCAGTCAAATAAGGAGTGCAAATAGATGCAGTTTCCATGAGTCATCATCCATGTTGAGGTGGTCTTTTTGATAATGTCTTCTGAAGTTTAGTACCAATATCACTTTCATATTATAACCCTAAAGGAAAAGTTAGCTGTTTGTTACCCAATGTTATAAAGATTAGCTGCACTAGCTAATAGTCCTAATAGTGCTTCTCCTTTTTTTTAATACATAATCTTTTCAGATACCATCAAACAGTTAAGGAAATAGATTATAATAATATCAAATTTTAAACTGTAAACCTTATTAAAAGTAGTTTTAGTGTGAGACTTTCCCCTTTTTCTGCATGCTAATTTCCTGAGGCCTAACAAACAACACACACTTGATCGATCTTCAGAGTTACAAATATTTGCTAATCCTCACTAGGAAATAATCTGTACTTTACAAAAAGTAAATAAGAAATTTTTACAAAGTAAAACAGTAATGAGAGTATTATGTGTTTTTATTTATTTTTTATGTTTTTATTATTTTATTTTTTTAAGATTGCATGTGTGAAAACAAGTGTAATTTTAATAGGCCATCCAATGTGTTTACATGACAGATTCTTATAATTTATTCGATAGCAAGTAAGTGTGGTATTATGTATTTCTACCAGAAAAATTAACAATTGTAAACCAGGATTGACGAGTACATTAAAATACGTATGTCACTATGTTGAATGTGATTTTTTGACTCCATTCTTAAGAATGACATAAGTAATGGAAATTATTGACAACGAAATTCTTCTTCCAGATCAATAATAATGTTTGAAGTTTTAGAAAGTGAGATGACATTAGGAGAACCTATTCAGGGTGTGAGTTCTCCCTTGCACGCCGGTGAGAAAAGAGTGCTCGAATTAGTCAACTGTTCGTTACTGTTACATAATGCCTTGGGGAAATCACTTTAAAGAGGAAGGATTTCATGTTTTCAAAGGTTTCAGGCCATGATTGGTGATCATATCGATAACGATGGAGAAACAATCATCATGGCCAAAGGCAACAGGAGAAAAAAAAAAAAAAAACTGCTCATCACATGGCAGCCAGGGAGCAGAGAGGGACAATAAGTGAGGAAGCATTCCAGGCTGAGATATAACCTTCACAGAACACTTCCAATGACGTATGTCTCCCAATGAAGCCCTGCATTCTAATGTCCATCTCCTTCTAGCAATAAACAAAACTATAAATATATTAAAGCACCAAGTCACTGAATAGGCTACAGTCCTCGTGGGCAAATAACTTAATAGGTCCCATAGATTTGAAACTATGTCTTCAACACTTGAGTCCTTTGGGCTGCTTCCGTAGACAATCCTAGCTATGCTTAAGTCATCAACATGTCAGTAATATTGATGATTACTGATATTCTTACGACTCTTACCTTGTCTTCCGAAGCAAAGACCTTGGTGTATACACTATGTCTCAGGCTTCTCTAATGTAAGGTGAGTAAGCTGTGGGATGTTTCATATGTTACTCTCTAGGGAACCACGTGTGCATTTCCTTGGGATAGGATGAAATCACTTAAAAGTTTTAAATGTGTATTTCTGCTTTCTTCATTCTTCTGACATTATCTTGGTCCAAGAGTGGGCGTCCCTTACCCTGTTTTATACACAGACTTACACAGACACCCATGTTCTGAGATTTCAAACAACTATGAAATTATACCTGAGTATTTAGCCTACACCTTTCTGATGCTAACCTCTAACAGCAGAAATAATTATAAGTTCACTATACTTATTCACTTGATTTTTATCTGTCAAAATGTTGTTTCTAAACACATGAGCCTGCTGTTCCTCAGTCTGTCTGCATCTCTGTCAAGGCCTTTGTACAGCCCATGTCTCAGCTGTGTTTTCCTCCGTTGCTATCTGGGGCAGCACAGGAGAGTAGGTAACTGTCGGTGTACTAACCGAGAACTTCAATAACCCCCACAGGAGGAACCTGTGGGGAATTTATATTTTTGGCCATGAATCCAGAGCTTTCATTTGAAGTTTCAGGGTGCGTCATGCAGTTGAGCACTGATTGAATGGGGGCACTGGAGGCTCGAGGGATCAAGCTGTGACATTTTTCCGAGCCTGAAGGCTGTTCGCAGTCATTACTGCACAGTCCTTGCTGACTGCTACTTCAGGGAAACACAGGGAGAAGGGGGCCGCGCCTCCGAGTGTGGGTGGTCGAATAAACTCTTTTAGCAACAGCAGTTGGTCTATTTAGCCTGAAAAGGAGACCACCAGCAGCCCCCAAAGTGCTAAAAAAATTGCAATCAATTTAAAAAATATATATTATATTACATAAAAGACTGTAAGAGTGAGCGCTAGGCATTGCTACACAGTGTTACCAGCTGCTAAATGAGGCAGTCACGGGCAGCCAAGCGGGATTTATCCTGCAACCCAGAGATTTTACAGCTCTCCCTCCACTCTGCCCTTCTCTTTGGGGGAAAAGAGAAAAAAATTCTAAACCAAACCAAAAATAAAAGCAGAAAGAAAAAAACAAAAACAAAAACAGCAGCTAGTTTAGATATAATTTATCAAAGGGTTACTGAAGTTTAGTCATCTTGAATTTCTTATGATTCTAAGTGTTTAAGTATGGTTTTTTTTATTTTTTATTTATTTATTTATTTTTTTATTTTTGGAAAAGGATTGTTAAGAACCACATCCAAGCCATACATTTAGATAGTGACTGAGGACCAATGTACATCTTCAGATTCATTCAGGAGGTAAGTTGGCCTCAATATCCTACAAAAGTGATGCTATGTAGGTTTTAAGTGATTGGCTCCAAGTATTTAAAGTCATACACTGGTATATAAATGCTAAATGACATTTACAAAATGTATAAAATGCATTTTAGCCATCATGCTAAGTCAAGGCATTGGATTTTTTTCTTAACCCACACCATCAGAATGTTAAGGATCTGTCAGCATTTACATGGGTAGAATAATTGCACCTTAATCTCAAATACACAAGATAAAGGTCATTTCATTACATTGTGGTTCACAGTAAACTATGAGTTTAAAGTATAATATACAAAATAAGTTAGGGTTTCTATAATAATAATCACCAAAAATCCTCACATGTTAATGAGGAAAGGGATATACCCAGCCTTAGAATTCCTTAAGCAAAAAGAAATATTCTACAATGGTTTGAACATATTAAGTGGAATAGTCCATGAACAACCAATCCTTAAGTTTTAAGTTGCCACCATTTTGAGCTGTATGATGAAATCTTTTGCTGCTCTACTCTGGACTATCTAGAATAGAAATAATTCCTTTCCCCAGCATATCCACATATGTATGCTACCCTCCCTTAGTCCTTGAGCAGCCATCTTGGTTCTCATCATCCAATACTATTATTGTACCTCACATCATATTAACTCTATTAGAAGTGAAATGAAACACTGTTTTCATACAAATTACATTAAGAAACACCATCTCCATCTCCAGTTTAGGCTTTAGAGTTAGTTTCTATTTTCACATTTTCCTAAAGCACAGTTCTACATATTTAATCTCATTATTATAGGTAAGCAAAGATTGAAACATGTAGACTCTAAAAATTACTTCTCTAGTCATGGAATCATTCTGCCAAATATATCTCTAATACACAATTTTAATGTGATAAATATACTTTATACATTTTCACTCATGATTCATAGACACATTAAGCATCTATTGTATGTACTGGTGATATGTTTAAGTAATGAAAATGTTTCTTAATTTAAATGATGTGTAAAATTATCAATTCCTTGGGAGAGAGGCTTCATCTGGTCAGGTCACTACTGTGACGCTAAACCTCAGTCTTGTGCCTAGTACAGATCAAATCTATCATGTTCTATAAATTGATGAGTAGATGGTAGAGACAAGACAGGAACAAACTATGAATATGATAGATTGTCATAAATGTCTACCTAATATTTCAAAATTTATTATTTGTGGCACTGTTATCAGCCTGTACCTACCTGCTAAAACTTTTCTTCTATGTTTGATTTATTTTAATTGAGCACTTTCAAAAAATTACATTTGATCCAGAATTCTCAACAGGAATTCAAGTACCCTGACAATTAAAGATGCACTATTATCATGGGCAAGAGATATAGCTCAGTGGTGTAGAGTACCCGGCTAGCCTGCCCAGAGTTCTCCTCAACACCACAGACAAAACAACAAGAAAGACAAAATACTCACTATGTTCAAAACAATGTGATGAAAGCAGATTCATTGTTTCCAAGTTAAAATGGAGTTTTCTTCCAATTAGAAAAGAAAAAGTTATTAAAGAAAACTTAACTGGAAGACCCTGCTCATAGGCAAACCAATGAAAATATTTGGAAGAAATGGGTGAAAGTTTTTGTTTATTTTTGTTTTTTAATAGCCATAGCTATCACTGAATCCAAGAATGAGAGCAAAACCACATTGGATAAAAGACAAAGTAAAGGATTGGAAAGAGGCTATCGCCTGCAGTAGGTTTATGTCAGATGTTCATATGAATGTTTCTACCTAAAGGACAACGTCAAGGAATTCTACAAGCATACGACCTACTTTGTTCTTTCTGGCACAGTCTCTGCTTCTGAAGCAACATTTATTTTATTTATAAATTCTTGTAATTTAAATATTTCATTTGGAAATCGATCACAAATTTTTGTGAGCCTCCCCAACAATCTCCTTCTCTTTTCATTTTGTATTCTACAGTATTTCCTAGAAATAGTCTTTAATATTTGGGGGTTGAACTAGGCATTTTAACCTTATGCAGAATAATAGTTAACTAACATCTGTGTTTAAAAAAATTACAAATATAGATGATTGTCATTCCAGAAGAAATTAATTAGAACATTTAATTTAAATTTTTCGTGTGGCTCATGTTATACTGTAATTTTTGAAATAAAAACTGAAGATATACTTTGCTTCTACAATATCTCATAGTATCAAACCACCTTAGAAGAAACTCACTTAGTAAATAGCTACATAAAATGTTGAGATTGTTTCAATGATTTGTTTACTGAAATGCTATTTAACTGACCGTTACCATTTTATTTTTTTAGTGGGAGTTGTACTGATGACCTGATTGAACAAGAATGATAACAACAAAAATAATGTGTATCATATTTTTGTTGTGATTGGATCTGGTTGAGATTTAGAAAGGGAAAATGAACATCCATATGAAAGTATCATGCCCCTGTTCACTCCATATTTTTGACAGAGCTGTAGATGTCCCTGGAGAGATATGAGTTAAGTAAAAAGCCGAGCAGGAGCTGTTCCTGCCTTTGCAGTATTTGACTTGTTAACCATTCTTTGTGTCTTCTTGACCATGAGATTTCACAGGTCACTCAGGTGAAAGTGACCCCTTCAAAGGTCAGCGTCAGAACACCTAAGAAGCATTTTGATAATATCCTCCCAAACTACCAGGATTCAATGACAGCTATTTTATTGTGTTGACCCCTCAGCACACAGAGAATAGATGCATTCAAATGTCAAGTGCCTGCTGACAAAGGCCAGCTTAGTCTTGAGTGGCTGTACTTTAACCCTTTAAAAAGACATCTCACTATCAGAGGTCCATGCTCAAGTACTTTTCCTGTGTATTATGAAAATGAGTATTATATTTTTAAAATCTTTAAAACTCATTCAAGTTAAAGCTAAATAGCTAGTAAGATTTATTAAATATAAGTTGCAAAACATGTTTTGGATCAATGTGATTTCTTATTTTCAAGATACAATAATTATACAGTATTTAACAAAATCGTAGTTCCATGACTCACAGAACTCATCCTAAAACCAAAGCTCCATTGGTTGTTGCTTACCATTTCAATCATGGATACCTTCCTTGAAAATTGTGGTTGAAACTGTTCGATTTTTGTGACTGAGTAAGAGAGTCTCAGAAAATAAGAGAACAAGTTGTTTAAGGCACTAAAGGTGAGATCATTTCTCATGCTGGGAATAGGTTGAGTACACCCCTACTAAAAGGAAGAAAAAGTAACACATGATTGTAGACGATGTTTAGGATATCTAAGAAAAACACTGTCTATAGAATTTTTAGTTATTTTATTTATGTTTAATATGAATTGCTCTAATTAGACAGGTGTATATATGTATGTATATATGTATATATGGTTATTATTCATTTTTGTATAGTAATATATGTGTATAATACAGTATCCAGTATGTAATTTATATATAGTAATTTATTAACATTAATATAATATCTGTCATATATTATATGTATATATATTGAATACTAGAAAATGAAACACATACTGGATTGTTGATGCATATCTTGCTTACATTAAACTTTAGGATAGTATGTAAGAACAAGAAAGCCTGATTTTCAGGAGAGCAGTAGGGTTTCCTGAAGAAAACCATTCATTTATTGACTAGTAGATACACTGATGCTATAGGAACTGATTATCCTACTGTCCTAAAGTTGAGTTTTATGCTTGCTTCCCATTTAGATGTGCTACTTTAGGTAAAGAATAATTTATTTCTCAACATGAACTATGTATTCATAACTGAGATTAACACTTAATAATTGTTGTTTACTGCTTTGCTTTTATTTTCAAATACGAATTGAAATGATTTGGTCTTTGAATTGTTATCTCCAGAAGTCATTCAAATGTGAGCGTTAACTTACATCTTTATATTATTGTTTCTTAGGTGAAAACACTAGAAAAGCTACTGTGGTTCGTGACTGAATGGGAGGAAGGAAGTTTTTTATATAGGTATTTTCTAGGAAGGAAAGAAAGATTTAAAAGATTAGGAAGGGAAGATACAGAGAAGTTAAGACAATTTAGCAGGAGACACGGATGGTCTATAAAGGACTAGGTAGTAAATATTTTAGGCTTTGCAGGTCATAAATTCCCTTCCCACAGATACATTTCAGCCATTTGGGTGAGGAAGGAGCCATGAATGACTTGTAAATGAATGAACACAGCTACATTTCCATAAAACTTTATTTGTGAAACAGAACCCTGGATCTGGATCTGGCCCTGCCGGTTGTAGTTTCCTAACCTTTGTATCAGATCATTGAGCTCCACAAGAAAAGGTTCAGGGCTACTCCTCAGTTGTTATCATCTACTGGGATGTGAATGCCGGCAGGAGAGCCTAGTCTTTTCTAGATTGAGCCATTCAATACAGTAAACACAAATAAATGAGAACCCTTTGAAGGGAGTCATAGCTGCAGCAGCACTGACTTAAAGACATGCAAGTGCTTAGCCCTAGACCCTTGCAAAATTAAATTCACTCCTCTCTCTCTGTCTCTGTCTCTCTCTCTCTCTGATATTTGTAGTTGTGTTTATATAAAATATGACAATTGTAGCTGAAGTTTTCTGCAGTCCTGCCTGGCCCACGGTCAGGACAAATCTCTCTCACCCTCTCACTCGCCAGTCCTGCAGCTGCTCAGACCCAACCAAGTAAACACACAGAGACTTATATTACTTATAAACTGTATGGCCGTGGCAAGCTTCTTGGTAACTGTTCTTATATCTTAAATCAACCCATTTCTATTAATCTATAAGATGCCACATGGCTCGTGGCTTACCGGTATCTTAACATCTTCTCATGGCGGCAGCTGGCAGCATCTCTTTGACTGAGCCTTCCACATCCCAGAATTCTCTTCTCTGCTTGTCCCGCCTATACTTCCTGCCTGACTACTGGCCAATCAGCATTTTATTTATACAGAGCGATATCCACAGCAAACAATAATAAATATGGAGAAAAAGCCAGGAATGCCAAAGGTAGTGGATGGATGGGAGGAGTTGGAGGAGAAGAGAGGGGAGGGGTAGAAATGGTATAAATACTTTGTTTCATATATGAAATTCTCAAAATAAATAAATAAAAAAGAGGGGCTGATAGAGGATTTTGTAATTAAGCACAGTGGTTGCTCTTCCAAAGAAACCAGGTTGCTCTTCCCTGCACCCAATTGATAGCTTTCAACCATTTCTAATTCTGGCTCCTGGGATCCTCCCAAAGCGCTGTTCTGGTCTCTGCAGGTACCAGACATGTACATGTGTATGGACATAAATGAAGTAAACAGATATATATATATATATATATATATATATATATATATATATAAATGAGAGACAGAGAGACAGAGAGAGAGGCAGAGAGAGAGAGAGAGGAGATAAGAGGGGAGACAGCAATAGAGAGAGCTTAAAACATGAAATTGCCTGAATGTAGATTTATGTTTATTGACTGCATCCCAAATCAATGACCACCCTTCAGTTGAGTGTACAGCAACAACCACCTATGACAACAGCATCATACTTACAACACAGTCAAAATTGTCTATTTTTAGTTTCCCAATATTCAGAGTAAAGGATATTTTTTACATAGCACAAAGAATATGTGCTTACAACAGGAAAGAAATGCTGAATTTGCTACATAAAGTATAGTTTGATCTAATAGCAAAGACTCCAATCTATTACCTGCTCATCACAAGCTGTTCTAATGTCCTAATCCAGTATGTAATTTTCATATTGTAATATAAATAACATATAATATATCTTATATATTATGTGTATATATATATATATATA
>CABHPP010107319.1:0-14635 GCA_902168425.1 Peromyscus attwateri
CACAAGGTGAAAATGTATACAGCTACTAAAGAGCACATTGTAGGAGGTTCCTAGTAACACAGGGAAATGTTTCTCTAATCTTATTAGTGAAAGGCTACAATAATCCCCAAATCCCAATTTTTTGAACATCGTACACATGGCATGTATATATAAACAGCCTAAGTGATATAAAACAATGGAATAATGCAGTCTTCCCTGTGAATATATTTTATGTGAAATAACACAATGATTCAGGGTGACATTTCTACTAACATTAAGGCGCTTAGAATGAGATGGTCTTAACTATAAAACTTTACCGTGGTGGTGATCTGCAAAGGCCCCTCAATGCTTCCAATTTATTCTTCATGTCATTGTTTTCTTCTATTAATTCTTCAACCACTCTGCTGTTCTCTTCTACAACAGAAAGTCAGCATTAATCTACGAAAGTGCTTCAGAGGGGGCTGCCTACTTTCCAGTTCTCTCTCGTGTTACCTCCCCAGTCAGCCCTGCACTGAACCTTCCCCTGTGCAGTTTTCTCAGCATTTAAAATGTTTCCTCTTCATCTCGACTGCACATATCCTGAAACTGGTGTCCCACTGTCTGGGGTGTGCGTGCTGAGCTTCCCAGCTGCAGGGAAGCTCTCCAGAATGGGGCTGCTTTGTTTCTTGACGTGCTTCTGCTGGAACTCAGTGCTGCACATGGTATGCAAGAATTCTGCCAGCAGCTACATTCCCCACCAAGATCTGGGTTTTCTAATTCTATGTATGCTCAGCTCTTAGTACAGAGTTTATGTTCATAAAGACCATCGTTGAGCAAGAACCTCAATAGAAAGTAAGAAGAAGATAACCTAAAGTAGGTACCATTCTTTTAAATAGTGTAAGGTGTTCAGAAGAGGCTGACAGAGCCCAAGGGCTGTGAAGCAGAAAGCTTGCCCTGCACAGTGCAGACTCAAGGGTAAGCCCTAACTCAGTTTACTGGCTGGATGGGCCTGGGCAAAATTCCTTATCTTTCTAAGCCTGAGTTTGTCCCACGTGTAAAATGGGGGTAGTGGTACACATCTTAACAGATTACACACTAATAAGACAATTACTGCACACCAATGCTCAGTGACTGTGAACAAAGCCACTCCATTAGCAGACCCTAAGAACTAAGACACAAAATGCAGTGGACTAGGAAGCCACTCACACCTACTCTATCACTCTTTGATGAATGCTATCAAAAAAGGAACTCAAAAACAAACAAGCAGAACTATAGGGTTCATGTAATAGATTTATGACAAGAATGCAATACAATTATCAAATGCCTTACTTCATTTTGACCCTGGCTCTTTCATCAGTCCACTGTTTTGAAAGAAGTACCACCTTTCTTGGAGCTTTTGAATGACACAAGCTATCAACTTCAAAAATCACTATGCAAAATAACTACACAAGGTGTGGTGACACATGGCTTTAATCTCAGTGCTCAGGAGACTGAGGCAGGTGGATCTCTGTGAATCTAAGGCCAGCTTAGCCTACAAAGTGATTTCCAGACCAGCCAGGAGTATATAATGAGATCCTGTCTCTAAGTAAGTAAATAAAATAACCATTTCATGATCACGGTGTAAAGTGCTAAATATTACTATGTAAAAATTACGAACACTGAGGAGGGCTTAACAAGAAAGTGTTACATCCAATCCTTTAGCTGCCTTATGAAGGACAGACTAGCAGAGAAGGAAGGAAGCAGAAAGGCATGAGAGTGAGTGTCAACATCAGGTAAGACCAGAAGTAAAGGGAAGCCAAGAATGAGTGAACGGGCTTGCTTGCCTCTCCCCACCCCCACACAACTGTTTAGTATAATGTGGGTACTATAACTCTGACGACAAATATGATAAGGCGCAACCTGAATTCTTAAGAAACAGTATGGATGGTAGAATCCAGAACAGCAACAGAGAGACTGAAGGAGGAACCCATACAGCTGTGCCCACCCATCTCAGTTGGGAAAATCAAGGACTTCGCAGATACAACATTTCATGAGTTAATCCTAAAGCATGAAAGTTAGACCAAAAAGTAAACAGCAGGGTCAAGGACACATGACAGAGTGATAATACCACAGGCAAGGCTCAGCAGCAAAGAAAACAACCGGAAACGGTTCAAATGTCCAGTCAAGAAGACGGGGTAGAGGGAGTGGAGAAGAGGAGGACGGAGGAGCCATGGAAGGCCAACAGCTCCCTTCTTCAGAGGGGCCATGGGAAACAGTAGTGGACAACCCTGTCAGCATGCACGAGTGGACTGGAGGGAAGCTGGCCCAGACCCCCACGCTTTATTTATGCTATTCCCACTTCCCAGAGCAAAGCTTGACTTGACCAACACTTCCATTTCCAGTGCACAGAGCACTGCCTGACACACACTCAGGCCTGCGAGGTCTCATCGATCGAGAAAGGAATGTGAAGCTCTTTAATTCAGTTAGTAAAGACAGATCCAAACTGGATTCTATCAGCTCCACAAGAGCACTGGTGCCCACGTTAACAAAAGCGTTCCGCCTGAACATGGGAGCCAGGCCCGGCCAGCCTTCTAGGGTAGCAGTGAGCCCGAAGTGCTGACCTCCAAGTTTCTCCACTGCAGCCTTGTACGTCCTTTCTAAATGCTGAAGGTGCCTACGGCACTTCTCCAGCTTCCTTTTCAGATCTCGACACTCCTGCGTTTCCCTTTCAAGTTCTCGGAAGCAGTGTCCACAGCACCAATCTTTAATTTCAAAGATCTTTTTATCTGGAAAAAAAAAATGAAATAATACAAAACCTTTTTATGAAACTGTTTGGGTTACAGGCAGGCAAGAGAAAAGAAACCCAGCTGGCAGAACTCGTGACCAAAGGCCACAGCATAATTGAAAGAGCAGGGTGCTCAAGAGGGAGGCCAGGTCTAACTTTGGTCCCAATACTTGTTGGCATGGTTACTTATCCTCTGTAAGGCTTAATGTTTTGATCCATTAAACTCGATAATGCCATCCAGTTTAAAATTGCTATGAAACCAATGCCCACATCTTAATACTGAATACCATTCTGCATAAAGGGAGCTTCATAAAAGACTTTTTAAGAAATGGCTAACGGGGGCTGGAGATATGGCTCAGAGGTTAAGAGCACTGACTGCTCTTCCAGAGGACCCGGGTTCAGTTCCCAGCACCCATATGGCAGCTCACAACTGTCTGTAACTCCCATTCCAGGGGATCTGACACTCAAGGCAAAACACCAATGGGGGAAAAATGGCTTACTTCAAAAGTAGAAGATGCATGTACAAAATGAAACAGAAATATCTTGGCAAGCCAGAAAGAATAAAGTATTGGAAACTAAGAATCTGTGACTCGTACACATAATGACATGAATGGAGAGATAGATAAATAGCTGAACAGATGAACCAGTAAGTAAAGATAATTGTTTTTATTATTATAAAAACGTGCTGAATGCCAAGTGGTAAATGTAGAGAGATGTTCGGAGTTGGAAAACTTATCATTCTGCAACCAGGATATAAAGACAATCAGGCAAGAATCACCAGCGACCACCATATCCAAGAGGCGGCTTTAATGAGAGGGCTGTTTGCACGGTCCTCAAAGAGCCTCTCTGCAGACGGCTTACTGGCTGCAGATGGAGGGAGCGCAGTAATTATATAATGAATAAACACAATTTTGACCAGGTGATCAAAATTAACCTCAACAATAAAAGAAAAATGGCCACTGTGCTTCCAGATGTGAAAAGATACTATCAGTGTAGCCTTCCGGCCAAGGAGACACAATCTGAATAGATTCTTGAAGAGAAGATAAACTTCAAATGAATAAGTTCTGTTTTGAAAAAAGAATGGCTTTGTTGATACCCATAGAAGGCCTGCCCCTTTCTGAACAGAAACAGAGGAGGAGGGAATGGGGGGAGAGGAGGGGAAAACGTAGTTGAGATGTAAAATAAATAAATTTAAAAACAAACAAACAAAAAAATGAGGGGGAAGAAAAGAAAGAATATTAGTCCTCAACACTTCAAAGTGATAAAAGACAAGGAGACACCATGGGAATGCTTTCTGTCAAAGGATGTAAAGGTGAATGAGTACAGGACACAGTGTAAATGAGTATAATGTACAGGGGAAGTGCTATCCTAGACATCCTTTAGGTGAAGAAAAATCAAATTACAAAGAATATACTGTGTATCAATCCATTTTTATCATGTTTAAATAAAAAATATATAATTGTCAAGATGAAAAAAAGAAAACCTAAATGGCTTTTGGAAATTGTGGGAGCCCGTTTTCAGGTTCCTCGTGGCTTTACCCAGCATGTCGGCATAGAGGATGATTAGGACCACGGGCCTGAGTACAGGTGTCTGAGATGGTCTGCACTTGGCTGTGCTGGGGGGGAGGTCTTTTGCTCCACCCCTTGGCGTCTCTATAAAAACCCTGGGGCAGAGACAGTCAGGGCCCATTGGAATAGGTTCCAGGCCCTCTCGAGGCTATCCTGTATTTTCTATCTGTTTATCTCCGCAATCTAAATCCTTCTATCTAATATTCCCTGCTGCTCGCACTCAAGAAAACTCTGGGGAACTGTGGGGTTCTCTGTTACCACAGGCTGGGAGCTGCTGTGGGTGGAACTGTGGTGGAGTACCGCAGACCTACTATTTCTTAAGCCAAACGGTGGGTTCCTGGTGTTAGCGTTCATAACTTACCTACACACTATTTATATTCTTGGCATATATGAGATTATTTCATCATCAGTGATCAAATTACTTAAAATAATAAGATTAGGAAACTATAACCAAATCTAATATTTCCCATGGTAACTTCCAGAAATGGTACTGTGGTAGTTTGAACGTAATTGGCCGCATAGGCTCATAGGGAGTGGCACTACTAGGAGGTGTGGCTTTGGTGGAGTGGGTGTGGCCTTGTTGGAGGAAGTGTGTCACTGTGGGGGCGGGCTTTGAGGTTTCCTATGCTCAGGACACCGCCCAGTATGTCAGTCGATCTCCTGTTGCATCTGAGTCAAGATGTAAGACTCTCAGCTATTCCTCTGCCTGCACACCCCCATGCTCCCCGTCATGATGATAATGGACTGAACCTCTGAAACTGTAAATGAGCCACTTTAATTAAGTGTTTTACTTTTTAAAAGTTGCCATGGTCATAGTATCTTTTCAGAGCAATAAAAACCCTAACTAAGACAGGTACTATAAAGGACTTTACAGGATTTAGTTTTCCTAATGAGTTTACAGATATGCTCACAGGAAAAAGACAAGAGAAAGAAAAATGAATTTTTGTACACTGCTGTTGGCCTTCAGTCAAAGACAATTTCTTTCACAAGAAGCCAAGTCACATCTAAATTTTATCTCTACCATTTAATAGGTTACAATGTAACTCTCAAGTTATTACAAATGTAATACATGAAACAAAATACAAATTAGGGTCATACTCCCATCCACTAAACAAACTCTCAATAAGGTATTCCCAGCCACCTAGAACTTAGAGGTAAGGGGAAAGGCTCTGATGAGAACATTGACAAAAACTGCCAACTGAAGACCACTGTGATACTGCGTTAAGTCATGAGAACGAGTGACTCAATACACAGTTCTGTCCGCTCTTTGCATGTTACAACAGAAGTGCCAATTATGCAGCAGGAGAGTAGGTGTAGGGCAGGAACAGATTACAAAGGTTCAGTATACTGGAAAGGATGGACTCTTAGGAATTTGCCAAGTCCTAGTTCAGAAATCTCAGTGACTAAGAAACAGCCTCATATTCCCAGGTAAACTCTGAATACACAGGGCTACAGCATAGTGTAAGATACAAGTTACTTGGGGCTGGAGAGATGGCTCAGCAGTTTAGCACACTGGCTGCTCTTCCCGAGGACCTGGGTCAATCCCCAGCCCCCACATGGGGACTCACAACTGTTTGTGACTCCAGTTTCAGGAGATCCAATGCCCTCTTCTGGCTTCTGTGGTGCACAGACATAAAAGCAGGCAAAACACTCAAACACATAAAGTTAAATTTAAAAAATTTTAAAAACATTACTCAAAAAAGGAAAAATTTTACTGCATCAAATGCTTATGCATTACCATGTACTTTGCTATGTTAGAAACGAGCAGATGAAAAGCACCACACCTGTCCTAAAATCTATACAAATAAAAAATGGTCAAAATGCACCAGAAGGATTTGCATTAATGAAACAGTCGAAATAGGGCTTGCAGGATGGATCAGCAGGTAGAAGCACTTGCTGCACAAACCTGACTACTTGAGTTTCATCCCCAGATCCCATAGTGGAAGGAGAGAACAGACTATAAAGTCATCCTTTGACCTCCACACCTGCACGATGGCACATGTGTCCCTACCCTACCACTGCATGTACATACACGTACACACACACACACACACACACACACAAATATAAAAACAACTGGGGAAATAGGATAAATGGAGGTGGGGGGGGCTTAGGAAGGTTAGAGGGAGGACAATACAGAAGGAGGGAGAATGGATAACACTAAAGATGTTTGAAATAGCCATAGGGAATCATATTTTATATTTACCTAATATTATATGCAATACTTACATGTGCATACACACACAGAGTATAAATGAAGTTATGACACTTGGGAAGATAATATCCTCCCACAAGTCGGAGATATAACAAAATCCCCAGAACCAGGCATGAGAAACCTTCTTTTGAATTGTTGGTCAAGTTAGCCCAAGAGACTCCCAAAACAACACAGGTTATTTATGCTGCCCTATGTTGCCTCCCCAAAGTTGAAGGTAAGTCCCTATGGCTGCAGACCACACACACATTGGGGGATTTGAGCTCGATCGAACCTGAAAGACTGGCTTTCTTAGTACCAGAAGTTGATAGGCAAGTTGTCAAGGGAGGGAAGCAATCAAGTCCTACCCAGTTGTCATGCCTACGAATCACAACCATGATCAGCAAGGCAAGATATTCCTAAAGGTGCAACAGTGGCACTTATGACTCTCTGTAACTGGACCAGGAGGCCCACTCAGCAAGAGGGAAGTCACGCCGGTACTGTCAACCCAGCCAACCACTATGGTTAGTGAAGTCCTAGAGCCTAATACTGCCACTTTCCTAAACCAGTATAATTCTAACTGCATTCTAAATAGTTATCCTTATACCCACAGATAAATGAAGCTCTCACCTCTCTCCTCAAAGAATATTCATTTTTGCAGAAGGAAACTATTACAGAAATCCACAATTGCCCAAAATGCAGAGCAGCTGATTGTCAGGCACCCATCTCTAAATGACACGTCTACACCACTACTCCCACACCCATGGCTCAGGGAACATCATGGAAAGGACACAGGGGTCTAGGAAGACTGCTGTAAGATTGTGCCTTCTAGGTGTGACAGGGAAGAAACACTAATGGAATCCAACAACACGGCTGCTTCAACAAGATCTGAACAATTACAATACCAGGTGACATGCCAAAGTAGATGAGCTAAATCTCACAGGGCCTCACCCCCTAAACAAGAACTACAGGCAAATAAGGCAAGCAAAAGAGAGGGAGGGAAAGAGAGAGGGAGGGAGGAAGGGAAGGAGAGAGAGAGAGAAAGAGAGAGAATTAGTCTTTCCCAGAGATGAGCACTTTGACTACCCAATACTAAATGGTCTGCCCTGAAATTATATATAGAACCAACCCTAAACAGACTCAAAAGGTTGCATTTATCTATTTATTCTCTCTCTCTCTCTCTCTCTCTCTCTCTCTCTCTCTCTCTCTCTCTCTCTCACACACACACACACACACACACACACACACTAATAATAATGAAATAAAAAGAGACCATAAGTTTGGGGGGATGGATGGAAGGGATTGAAAGGACATGAGGGAGAGGCTAAATGACGTAATTGTATTTTAATTAAATAAAGAGAGAAACAATAAGAAATCAGTTTCAGTGATTTGAACGTAGTCTCCACTATTCATATTTGGCAATTCTCTTGTGTGAAGCCCTTGATTTCTCAACAGTTAGGACGAAATTTATGACTGGTCTAGCCAACTCTCACTCTTCACTTTGTAAGCATCATCTGTTCATGGAGAGAAGCCCATCACGCTAGAAGAGGTCTAAGTGAACCCTGCCCTGAACACAGAATGCAATCTAGACAGGAAACAAAATCAGTACCAGTTTCCGCTCCTGCTTCTGGCAAGGCCAAGGGCTTAGCACAGCGTCCAGAGGTGCAGACAGGAAGGGATGCTGGGACTCCAGGGTCTCCCTGGCCAGTGTTCCAGCCGACAGGATCTGCAGAAGTCTTGACCACATTTCTCTGAAATAAATTATCTTCTTACTTAATACCTGGGAAAAATATCTACAAATATTTGTTTAAAAATTCTAACTTTAAAGAACAAAGAAATGTAATTCTAATATTAAAAATGCAAAATGAAGCCGGGCAATGGTGGTGCACGCCTTTAATCCCAGCACTTGAGAGGCCTCTGTGAGTTCGAGGCCAGCCTGGTCTACAGAACGAGTTCCAGGACAGCCAGGGCTACACACAGAGAAACCCTGCCTCGAAAAACAAAACAAACAAATACAAAAAGAAAACACTGCCTATCAACAGTCTTGCTTTAATTATCAGCAGTGTCTCTCTTAGGATGGTATATGAACAGCATCCAATATACAAATGGACAGGCCTCCCTGGCCGGCTACAACACAGGACAGGAGATAATGAACAATATCAGAATCATTCCTGATCTAGCACACTTTCACTACAACAGGAGTCAAATTCTCTAGCAACTATGATACAAATATTTTTACTTCCTAACATATTCAAAACAAGTACTTGAACATACTCTGTTACTAGACTAGATAAGAAAGACACTTGAATGTTAAAGAGGCAGAGGCAGGCGGATCTTTGTGAGTTCGAGGCCAGCCTGGTCTACAGAGAGAGAGATCCAGGAAAGGCGCAAAGCTACACAGAGAAACCCTGTCTCGAAAAACCAAAAAAAAAAAAAAAAAAAAAGAAATTGTCTTTCTCACTCCTGCATCCTTCCCATCTTAGCAAGCTCTTGGTCTATTTCAATTTCCATGAGCAATTCTAAACCCTATGGATTTAATAAACTATAGATCAGCCTTTCATATTTATGGAACATGGACTGCAAACTTGGAATCACTAATTGACCCCCAGTGTCCTGAGCTGTGTTGGCTACATACAAGGCAGCGAGCAGGTCAAGTGCTTCTATGGCAAACAGGAGATTAGGCGTTTCAAGTCATCGTCCCCAGGAATGCAAGTCGACCCACCCAAGGACAGCTGTGCAAGTCTAAACTCTGAGCTGCATTGTCTCATGTCCACAGCCATGAGCCAGATAAGTCACACAGATGGGCTTACACCACTTGTGCAATTATAAGCCCTGGAAGAGCTCCAGATTGATTTTGCATTGACATAAAATGAAATGCCTTGAAAATCCCACATTTTCACTAAAGGAAAAGTCAAATTCATTAGCAACTAAACTTGGAATGTAATAAACATGTATAATAAACACAAGTACGAGAAAGGTAGTGTCAATTTTTTCACTTGTAAAGACTCTTTTCTAGACAAACAAATTTGAAAGCATCAACATGATTTCTTCATCACCTCTATTCCTAAAAACTGCTATTTTTCTTATTTTAATATTTCTTCCCAAGATTCTCAACGAATTATTAAGCAATGCTCATGGGAAGTAATCTTGCCAGTCATTTTTATTGATGGCAACTATGTAATAGTAACACCACTGTAAAATCAAGGATAAACACATGAACAGGGATGAGGTGGACTGCCCACTTCAGTCCCTCCGGCTCGAAAGTTCTGTCCTTTTTCATACGTAGGATGCAGACAGGCCAACAGATGTCACAGTCAGGAATTGGGCCAGGGAGCTGGATTCTCTTTTTCTGGATGGCCAACCACAATACAGATTTGCCAAAGTAACCTGCTGGTTTGTCTCCTATACTGGAACTCCCACCCTGGCTTATAAGCATTTCCAGTAGGCATTAGCACTGAATGCTCAAAAATGGCCTAAAAGTCTTTAATGGTGATGCCTTCACAGACCTGAACGCTAATGGTTAACGCTTGCCTCATAGTCTAGTCAGACACTTTCCCACCTGGTCCTAAACACTGAAACAGGCTGGCCACACACTAGAACACGATTCTGGAATTTTCATGAATGCCTTATCCTTCAATCCTAAATTGGTCTGGCTGGATTCATCTGGTCTCAGACAGTACTTGCATGACTAAAAGAACACAGAGAACTCATTCTGCACATACACATATGGGGTATCTATGAAACGGACTCCAGGAATTTTGGCAAATGAATCAAACCTCTTGCTTGTTTCTTTCTTTTTAACAATTTTGGGACCTCATTGGCACTTTTTGTATAATAACACATAAATTCATTAAGGACAAGATATTGACTTCTAACCTCTTCAGAAAAAACAAAACAACAAACCAACAATCCTGTCTTCATAATGATGTATACTTCTTGAAGTGGTTAGGACCACAATTATTTAGTTTCTAAAATGTCATGTCCTTATAAAGAATAGCACACATATATGTTTAAGTAATAGCTGTCTAGAGGCTAAATGCCCTGCCTCAGAGTTGGAGCTATGGAGCAAAAAAAAAAAAAAAAAAAAACAGCACCAAATGGAATCCATTAGCTCTGCTGCAATGAAGCTTGTTTTCACTGGTGAAAACAAACATCTTTACCTATTAATCATATGATGAAGGCAAGAAAAGCCCACCAGAGTCACCTCCTACAATCATAATTACCCTTGGTATTCAACAGCTCTCTCTACTCTAAAAACGTACCTTTTTCCACTCGGAGACAATACTGTCTGTGAGCAAGGGCAGCATATCTTGAAGGGCTTTTTGTATGCAGGCTTTTACTTTCTCAAAATACTGCACAGATACCCATTTTGAAGAACAAACTGACATGACTTCCAAAAGCTGCCTGCCCTGGGAGTCACCAGCAAACTCCTTCTGGGTGTCCCTTAGGAGGAACTCCAGCACAGTGAGGATGTCATCCTCATACTGACGGATTTCCAGTTGCGTCCGCTCGGCCTCCTGCAGTGTCCACTCCCTGCGACTCTGGTCCAGACATGCCTGGAACTCTGTCTCCTTCTGAAGAAGTAGCTCAATTTTCTGCTTCTCAAAGTCCTCTTTAGCTGCCGCAAGCACCTCATTAATTTTATTCCGATGATCATCTAGAAACTGCCGATAATCTTCCTCATTTTGTTCTTGAATCCTATGGATTTCTTCCTGTTTTTCTCTGTTCCATTCAGTTCGGGCCTTAGCCAACTCAGCCCTGACAACCACAGGGACTTCCTCATCCTTCAACTCCAGTTCCTTCCGGAGAGAGTGAATTTTCTCTTCCAGTTCCTTGACAGGTATTACATGTGGCTTCATATTTTCAAGCTCACTTTTCCATTTCTCTTTAGCTTCAGAGAGTACCAGTGACAGCTAGAAGGTACAGCAGCACACATTTCAGAAAGTCAGCAACACAGATCTGAGAGTCTCTGACAGTCTTTATTAACAACAGATCCTAAGTATCTGGGCTGACCTCCCAATTAAACAAGCGATTTAAAACACAAAATAAAGGGAAAATAAATCTAGATGTGACATACATTCTGTAGAATATGCTTACACTAGACTTAAGGATCTTCTTTATTTATTTTAGTGTATGTGTGTGTGTGTGTGTGTGTGTGTGTGTGTGCGCGCGCGCGCGCGCGCACGCGCTCGCGGGTACACTCACCTGTGAAGGTGCCAGAGGCTGACACTGGGACCCCTGCCTCTCATGCTCCATCTTATTTTTCGGAGCGAGTCTTTCACTAACTCTGAATCTTGTTCCCACTAGATTGGCTGGTCAGCAATGCCCTTGCTCTTGCCGACTCCAGCCACGCTCAGGCGCACGTGCACCTGGCTTTATGTGGGTTCTGAGGCTCCAAACTCGTAATTTCACGCTGCACAGCAAGCGCATTACCCACTGAGGCATGTGAGATCCTCCTGCCTCAGCCGCCCGAGAGCCGGGCCTGTAAATGCCTTCGTACTCCTAGAGACCTTCTGGCTATCTGCTTTCTATGTTCTCCCCAACTTTGTTATTTCACTTGATTCTGAGTCTCAGCATACTGCTTCCTTTCTCTCTCCCTCTGAGAGATTTCCTTTGAGATATTTCAGACACACACAAAAAATACATAAATAAGAAATACTTATGCACTTACTATGACCTAGTAAGAAAATACTGAAATTTCATTATTTGTCTATTTTTGACACAAAGTCTCATGTATCCCAGGCTGGACTCAAATTCTCTGTAGTCAAGGATGATGTTGAGCCAGGCGGTGGTGGCACACGCCTTTAATCCCAGCACTTGGGGCAGAGCCAGGCAAATCTCTGAGTTCAAGGCCAGCCTGCTCTGCAGAGCAAGATCCAGGACAGGCACCAAAATTACACAGAGAAATTCTGTCTCAAAAAACAAAAACAAACAAACAAACAAACAAACAAACAAACAAACAAACAAAAAAGATGACCTTGAACATCAGACCTCTCAAGTGCTGGAGTCACAGGCATGCATCATCACACAATTTCATTGTTCAAATGTTTAACTCTATCAACCTAAAGTTTACTGTGACACATAGGTGGGTAAAACCACTTTCCCAAAGTATTACTGGGTTATCACAAGACTGCTCACCATGGAGTAATCCATTCCTCGTTCTTTGGCTTTGAAACAATTTGTTAAACATTTTATTCAACGTTGGGCCTATCCCTCAAGTCTATCTTGTATGAAGTGTGTTGTTATGATTCAAGGCAGTTTTTGCTTTCAAATACATTCTGTGGTGTGGACTACAATACCTTTTCCAGAACAATGAAATAAGGAAGTCTAGTCTTTTATTTTTCAAATTAATTTTAAAATTACTGTGCCAAACTTTAAAGTTATTTCCAGCTCGCCTCCCCTTTGATTGCAATCAGTTTAAGATCCATAAATGGGGGTGGGGGGGGAAATGTATGCACATCTGGGTTTTTCTTTTGAAGAGCACAAACCCTTTAGAGAGCTGGGTATTTACAAAGTGAACACGCTCTAAGACTACAGTCAGCTCAGGAAATCTTCACACGTGTGAAATGGTAACGAGGAGCAAAAAGGCCTGTTCTCAATCTCAACCAAACGGTCCACAATAAAATGGGGTTAAGTCTAAGTGCAGCCATGTCTCCGATGTGAGGGTCAAGGTGCTGAGGTACACGGCCTTCCCCTCCAGTGAGCTAAGAGCGGATTCCACGTGCTTAGGCTCAGTGCGCGGTGTGAGGGTTCAACCCCGGGAGCAGGTGCACACTCCAGAGTGGAGGTAGGAGGATATGGACAGATCGGCACAGCACTCACCCTCTGGGCTACCACCAGCTCCTGCTGCTCCGCCCACTCCTGCTGCTGGCTTCTCAGCAGTGCCTTGTACTCTGCAAGCTTGGGCAGCTCCTGTAGCCAGCGACTGCGGGCATTCTGCACAGCTGTTTCCACCTACAGGAGATGACAGGAGAGAGGCGCATAGCAAGGGTAAAATTTCACAGCAACTATGACCTCATATATATTTTACATTGTGTCTCCCTATGTTACAACCACCCTGATTTCATAAACAGCAAACGGCAATCCTCTCTAAATTACATTCTGTCCCCTGCAAAGGACAAGGCAGGAAGTGGGAATCTGTATCTGATGAGCAATGCAGTCATCAGAAGCTTCATACAAAGCTCTGTCATTCCCCACAAAGTTCTATTGCTCCTGGAAGGAAAACTAAAGTACACCAGCGGGTCGCCTAGTGCCAGCTGCTGTCAATCATTACACCCACCACCTCCTCGCTCATGCTCGACCAGCACACCATGTGCACACATACACAGACACGCCTCATACCTAGCACAGATTGCTGCTATCAAGAATGAATTTGGACATAAGAATGCACATGACCCTTTAGGTTCAGACAAGAACTCTATAAACATGATGAACTTTAAGGGTGAGCAGATTATAATCTATCAGCAATTACATGGACAGAGCTTATTAAACTTTTTTTCTTTCTTTCTTCTAAAACAGACAGACACACAGCAATGCAGAGCCGACACAAACATTTTCCAGTGAAAGGACTAATTGCCTGTGCATATAAACTCCAGGTAGTTAAACTAGAGCAAGAAGACAAGAGTTCCTACGGAAACTTATGTTTTCTGGAGACTTTTCCTCCATACTGTGTTAGCTTTTCTTACTTTTCTTCATATAATCTAAAATTTCATATATACTGAAGAAGCATTCTTAAACACTTCTCTAAGCAACGTTTTCTGAACCTTAGTAAAGACTTCAGAAGATTGCTGGCCTGGAACTCACCATGTAGACCAGGCTGGCCTGGGACTCCCTGTGTAGATTCACTGGCCTGGGACTCCCCGTGTAGACTAGGCTGGCCTAGGACTCCCTATGTAGACCAGGCCTGGAACTTGTAATCCTGCCTCTTCAAGAGCAACACCAGGCCCAATTTCAGGAAACTTTAGCTGATGAAGGTGTACTTGAAATGCCACATATGTTTATTTGCCTATGTTTCCTGACTGTAAGATAGCCTACAATAACATGGAATAATGCATATATACAAACTGCTGAGTATTTATCAAAAGCTAAGAATAGTTAAATACCTTCCTTCAGTTACTGTTTATCAGTTTTTGTTTTTGTTTTTTGTTTTTTTTT
>CABHPP010107322.1:0-11252 GCA_902168425.1 Peromyscus attwateri
TCTCCGCCCCTCCTTACTACTTCCTATCTTATCTGTCTACCGTCCTCCAAAACCTCTGCAGTTAATCTTGGTTGGCTAGTGGCTAGCTCTGCCCTCTGACTCCAAGCAATCTTTATTTGTCAGAACACGATCAAAATATCACACAACATGTGTGTGTATGTGAGTGTGCATATGTTCATGTCAGTGGGGAGGACATAGGTTTTGGATCCCCTGGAGCTGGATTAATATGTGGTTATGAGCCACCCAGTGTGGGTGCTGGGAATTAAACTGAGGTCCTCTGCAAGAGCAACAAGTGCTCTTTATTGCCAAGGTGTCTCTAGTTGGGGAGACCTAACTTTCAGTGCCTGATGGGCCTCTCTGGCACTTACTGAACCATATTATCTCATGAGGTAGGGCTGACCAGAATAAAATAATTAACATAATTTTAACTTTATATGTTTTAAATTAAATATTTCACTAAAATAAAGCATAAAACACACAATTGTAAACATTTCAAGTACGACACTGATCGGATTAAGTAGATTCACACCTGCTGTGCAATCATTGTGCCTTGCATCTCTGGGACTTTTTCTTACCATGTACACCCAATTAAACGTCCACTAAACACCAGGTTCCAATCGTTCCCACCCCTTGTCCAGGTGAGTCGCTGGGAGCTGTTATTCCACTTCCCAAACACTTCATGACCCTGTCTGCAGAGATGCCCAGCAGAGCAGTGCCTTGCCTGGCGGGGAATGAGCAGAGCTGGGCTTTAAACTCAGGTCTCACTTCATGTCCAATACTTAAAGAAATTATGTCTTTTTCAATCACAGCTTTATCACATAGCACAGATTCATCCTTTCAAGATACAACTCAGAGGTCCTCAGTGTATTCATGATGTTGTGAGTCTTCCACTGCTTTTTATTTTTTTATTTTTTTATTTTTTGTGGTTCTGGGGTTAGAACCCAGGGTCTTGCATGTTCTAGACAGGCACTCTTCCAGTGATCTTTAGAATATTTTTAGAATACTTTCTTCACTCCCCAAAGAGATGATACTTATTATCAGTCAGTTTTACCTCCTCCATACCTTAGTCTTTGGAAACCACTGACCTGTTTTCTGTCCTGGGCCTGTCAGTTCCAGATTTTCCACAGAAGTGGATTTATAGAATGTGTGGTCACAAAGATGCACACAGCATACTGTGACTTAATCACTCAGTGCATTTTTAAGTTTCATCTCATGGTAGCATGTGTTGATCATTTACTACTTTTGATTTTAGAATAGTGTTTTATCATATGAAGATGGCATTTCTACCTTTGGGCTATTGAGAATAATGCTGCCATTAATGCTTGTGCATGCATTTCTCTGTGGAAATTTGTTCACACTTCCTTGCATGCTAAACTAATCTTGCAATATGGGGATAAATCCTGCATTGTTATGGTATATAATTCCTTCTATATGTGTTTTAGGGTTTCCATTGCTGTGATAAAACACCATGACCAAAAGCAACTTGGGGAAGAAAGGATTATTTGGCTTGTATCCCAGGTCATAATACACAGAGGAAAGCTGAAGCAGAAGCTCAAGGCAGGAACTGAAGCAGAAACCATGGAGGAGTGCTGCTTCCTGGCTTGTTCAGGCTTGCTCAGTCTGCTTTCTTTTACAACCTAGGACCACCTGCCTAAGGGTAGTATCATCTACAATGGGCTGGGCCCTCCCACACCAATCACCAATTAACAAACTTCCCCAGAGGCTTGCCTACAGGCCAGTCTCCTACAGGCATTTTCTCAATAGGTGTTCACTCCTCTGAGATGACTCTAGTTTGTATCAAGTTGACAAAGACAAATCAAACAACAACAAGAAGCTCCACATCACAACTGGTTTCTTTATGGCTTCAAAACCAGTGCCACCTGGGAAACTCTTACATAGTTCAGCTGCCAGCATGAGGTTCAGCCTTGGGTCCCTATAGACCACAGCTTTGTATGCTGATCCTGAGTAAGTACTCCCAGAAGATTCTCAGCGATGCTGATCTCGTCATAGTTTCCACTGACTTCTTAACTCTAGCTAACAAGCTTTGACTTTTCCAGCATATCAAAGGTTTCACATGTTCTGGTCTCTTGTTAATCACTGCTAATTCTTCAGCAACAACAGAACTACAAATTCTTAATTCAAAACAATATTCAAATGGCTCTGCTAGAGTCTTCCTCTGAAACAAGCCAGGCCTCTGTGTCTGGACAGCTCTCAGTGTTCTTATTTTCCAAGCTCTTAAAGAACACTCCACTGAGTTCTGAGCACTCAATGGCTTTTCTAGCCCAGTGTTCAAATGCCACCATAATTCTCCCACAAACACATGGTCTGCTCTGTCACATCAATACCCCACTTCTGGTACCAATTTATGGCTTAGTTAGGGTTTCTATTGCTGTGATAAAACACCATGACCAGTATCACCCTAAGGAAGAAAGGGGTTATTTGGCTTATGTCCCAGGTCACAGTGCATTGAGAGAAGCAGAGGCAGGAACTAAAGGCAGGAACCTGAAGGCAGGAACTGAAGTAGAGGCCATGGAAGAGCAAACTGCTGATGGACTTTCTCACCATTGGCTTGCTTAGCCTACTTTCTTATACATCCCAGGACCACCTGCCCATGGGTGACCCCACCCACAGTGAGCTCAGCCTCCCACATTAATCACTAATTGCAGAGGCATTTTATCAGTTGTGGTTCCCTCTTCTTAGATAACTCTACCTTGTGTCAAGTTGACAAAAAGTTAAACCAGAAAACATGTGTCTGTGTTTGGCCAATGCTACTTAATTCTCTATAGTTGCATCTCTCAGGTTCTTTTTCTTCCTCAGTGTGAACCCCCTGCAGTGGTGCTGAGTCATCTCTGACTTTTTATTTTGTTTTGTTTGTTTTGTCTTTGTTTTTGTTTTTTTTTTTTTTTTGTTTGTTTTTCAAAGACAGGGTTTCTCTGTGTAGCTTTGCACCTTTTTCCTGGAACTCACTCTGTAGCCCAGGCTAGCCTTGAACTCACAGAGATCCACCTGCCTCTGCCTCCCAAGTGCTGGGGTTAAAGGCATGTGCCACCATCGCCCGGCCGATCTCTGACTTTTAATGTGGTTGAAGGCATGTTCTAGTCTGGATGCTAAGCACAATCTGACTTGATTCCTCAGAGACCCACAGAGCTGGTTGAGATCAGCAACAATGGGGTGATGCTGTTGTTTGGGTACTAGAGTGCTTATGACTAGCCTATTTTTACATGTTTTGTAGTTTAGCCACAGGCTCTAACTTCCAACTTGGAAAACATGGCAGCTATCTGCTATTATCACCATGCCATCTAGATTTCAAGCCCAAGTCACAGCAGCATTCTGTAATATGTACCACTGCTTTTGGTGCCTGACTAAAAGAAGCCACTCTCTGTATTGGCTACTTTTCTGTTGCTGTGATTAAGTACTGTGACCAAAAGAAACTTAAGGATGAAAATGTTTATTTTGGCTTCTGGTTCTAGAGGGATGGTGTGGAATATTCTTTTACACTCTGTGAATATATGTTGCTGTGATTGCTTTAATAAAGAAGCTGACTGGCTAATAGCTAAAGAGGATAAAGTTAGTCAGGAAAGCCAAACTGAGAATGATGGGAAGAAGGGTGGAGTCAGGAGAGTTGCCGGCAGATACAAAGAGAAGCAAGATGGGCATACCATATTGAGAAAAGGTACCAAGCCACGTGGCAAAGCATAGATAAGAAATATGGGTTAGTTTAAATGTGGGAGTTAGCTAGTAACAAGCCTGAGCTATGGGCCGAGCATTTATAATTAATATTGAGTCTCTGTGTTGGTTATTTGGGAACTGGTGGGTGGAGTCCATCATAGAAGTGAGGGCATAACAACAGGCAGGGTTGGGCTTGGTGGCAGGAGCCAGGATGCTGCCTGGTCACATTTTCATTCACATACAGGAAGTGAGAGAGAGAGAGAACAGGAAGTGGGATGAAGTTGTCTATTGTTAGGCCCACCTCCAGTGACATATTTCCTCTGTCAAAGCCCCATAACTCAAAGATTCCATAGTCCCCAGACACCACCACTAATTGGGGACCAAGTGTTAAAAAACACTAGCTTATGGGGACATTTCTCATTCAAACCACCACAGTCCCTCACACCAGACTCTCAATTTTCCTACATGGTTATGCTGTTTTTTTTCTTTCTTTTGTTTTTTTTAAAGTACTAAATATAATTCACAAGGAAAGACTCTGAAACCCAAAGGATGAAATTATAATAGCTATGGCTCGTTGACCCATTAATGTCTCCAATTAGAGCACACAGTACCAAATATACATGCAATAAAAGAAGCATTCATCAGAAAATCATCTTGGAGCAAATTAGTAGTTACAATCAGAAGACAAGTAGCTTTATGTTTGGAATTAAATTGACTGAGTAAGCACTCTGGCATTAGGACTCTGCATTAAGCACTGTCATTATGTATTAGTGCTACATGCTGGATGATGTGAGGAAAATAAAAATCCAGAGTCCTCCTTAGAACTTACGGGCTTCAAGTCCCTAGCTTTGGTAGCTCCTGACTCTCTTGAGTGTTCACGATGCTACTTCAGGCAGCAGATGCCACTTATTTTTTTTGAGATAGTTTGAGAACAGTTTCAAATCTGACCGTAAAATGATATTTTAAATGTGTTTCTTCCCACGATGGCCTGAACTCAGCCCACTCCCGTGCTGCACTGGGAGCTGTGCTTTGAAACCCTGTGTCCTTCTCTGCTAACCGAGCTTTCCTCCCAGAGATGAGCTGATGAGATGGGTATCTACGAAACACTTGTCAAGGAGCTGGCATGGGGAGGGGGGGTAATCCAAAGCCAGCTGCCTCCTTTCCCTCCAGTTGAGGCAAGAATGTGCTCTGTAGCTTTGGACCCAGCAGAGAGTTAGCAGAAGGTTGACTGACTGTGACACCTGCACCAGCATCTTGTCAAGACTCTGGTACCAGGAGGCTTGGAGTTTAGTCCTGGCTGTACTACTCAGTAGCTCTGCGGCTCCATGCAGCTCATCTAACCTCCAGAACCTCAGTTTTCTCGCTTGAACGAAAGTGTGAAATCAGTGTTTCAGAGCGAGGCTTCTCTTTGCTTGCCGCTCCTCTGACACTGTTACACACGAGGGTTTCGTTTCTCCTCTGCGTTGCTCACTGGACTCCTTGCATTCCTCTGTGGAGACACCTGTACCCTGGCTGGGTTCAGATGGTGGCCATGAGCCCCAGGCTGTGTGCAATTACTTTTTAAAAGTATCTATCTATTTATTTATTTTGAGACGGAACGGCCCTGAGACCCTGATCCTCCTTTTCTCTACCTTCCAAGCACTGGGATTACAGGTGTGTGTCATCACATCTGGCTCATCAGCCATTCTTTTTAAGATTTATTTTTTATTTTCATGAATATGAGCATTTGCCTGCATGCATGTAAGAGCACCACATGCATGCCTGGTGCCCTTCGAGGCCAGAAGAGGGTGTCAGAGTTCCTGGAACTGAAGTGACAGACAGTTGTGAGCCACTATGCAGGTGCTGAGAAGGGGGCCAGTGTTCTGGGCGAGAGCAGCCAGGGAGCTGCTTTGGCAGGGGTTCCCACATATTGGTGACTGAAGGAGGAAGAGGACTCACTAGCTGAGTCAACCCTGACAATCATGGTGACCTATGTCACAGCCAGATCTCCCTCCCGTACATCCTTACTCACCCATTCTTTTGTATGTGACGTAATGCAGGGTAGACACAGCTCCATGGAACTTGGGTTCCGCATAGCTCATGACCCTGGTAAATGACTTTATCTCTGAGTCTTCATGGCCTCACGCTTCACTGGGTTGTGGGGAGTGTGGATCTCTGTTAACATTTCTTAGATACTTTCTGTGTGTTTTCTGAGGTTCTTCACGGGTGTTTCACGGGAGGTGAGGAAATGGAGCCTTCATGGTGCTCTTTTCCAAGGTCACATAGTTATCATATGGCAAAGATCCACACTCAGTCTTTCTGCCCCAGAGGAACTTGAGAGGCATAATGAGATGACGCAGAAAGCTCAGGCTCTTGACTTGGAAGGATGGTGGGGCTGATACTTCTTCAGCTGTGAGGGAGGATCAAATACTGAGGATGGAGGCCAGAGCCCCTGCCCGATCTCACCCACTCTCTCTGAACTGTCTCACCTAGTGATTATCCTGCAGCCCTTGGGGACAAAGCCATCCTGCAGCCTCATGGAAGAGTTCTCATGAAGGGCATGCCCAGCTAGCTCCTTAAGGGCTGGATAAAAGAAGTAACTGAGAACAGCAAAATAATCAATTATGTCCCCAGACCCTGCTGCACAGAGACTATTGTGTGAGTCTGGGCTGGGAGAGGGGAGCAGTTCACTGCCAGTGTTGACTTTCCCACCGACTAGGAAGGGGTTGGGTCTAATGAGTGTTAACAAAGGGTCTTTGAAATTTCTGAGATGAAAGGCTGTGAACTTCCCAAGAAGCTTTTCTGGTTCCCACTGATCTGTGGGCCACAGCCAGGGATGGAGGGTGATGAAGTCATTCACCATGCTGATGATGCCGTATTCCAGTTTGTATCCTTACTACCTAATGAGATCTTCCCTGTGTGGATCGGGTGCTCTGAACTCCGGTTTCCATCAACAGAGCTGTGAGTCTGATGTGGTTTCCCTTCTTGCCTCTGGTCTTCCCTGTTATACAGCCATCTCTTCTGTTTATGAAGTGCCGTGTAGGATTATAGGGGAACAGTGAGGGCACAGGGATGGAGAAAAGGAGAACAGTGGGACCCTCTTCTTCTTCCTCTTGCACATACCAATCACAGTATGCGGAAATCAGTGCACGGGCAATTCTAGCACTTTGTCCTCCGTGTGTGTGTGTGTGTGTGTGTGTGTGTGTGTGTGTGCACACCTGAGTGTGCCTGTATGGTGGTGAGTTTGCAGTGAGAGCAACAGCAAAATCCCCAACTCAAGAGAAAACATAACTTCTGCTACAATGAGAGTTTCCCTGAAGGGCCTGTGAAGCTGAGCAAGGCATTTGGACCAAAGCTGCAGTCTCAGGACGGCAGGTCTGGGGACTGGTAGTGAACCCCCGAAGAAATGCCTAGAGGCTTCTATGTGCATCTCAGAAGCCATGGCACTTAATCATCTGAGGAAAGTTCGAGCTTAGATTAATCTACATATATGATTATGCATGAGTATATATCAATAAGCAGATATATTTTCCTGCTATTTCATGGTGAAAGGATGTCATCTTGATAGATCTTTGTGTGTATCAGGCTATCATTCATGGCATCTCATATTTTCTTGGTGGACATTGGCCAGAGTCCCTTCAATCTCAGTTTGCCCTTGGAGCTGCAGGCAATCAGATTTTATCTGTGCTTCATCACAGGAAGTGGTTGACTTGGTTGGGTTCAGTAAGGAGAGCTCTACAGGTGATCTGCTTCCACAGTTTGGGGACAATATGATGTAGTTGTTGAATTTGTCAATGAAGGACCACCAACCAATCTGGTAAGCTAATTCAAATGGGGTTAATCCTGGTATGGTGGGCATTCAAAATCTTGAATGGGAGGCGTTGGGAATGAGTGTTGACTGGCATAGCCTCATATGGAGATACAGACTCATCTCTCAGAACTTGGCCTGCTTTCCTCTGATATGTACATGTATATGTATATACTACTTTATATGCATGAACATTTTGCCTGTATGTATGTATGTATGTATGTATGTATGTATGTATGCGCACCACATGCATGCCAGGTGTTTTCAGAGGTCAGAAGAGGGTGTCAGATCTGGGGAACTGGACTTATGGAAGGTTGTGAGCCACCGCATGGGTACTGGGAATCAACTGTGGGTCCTCTGCAAGAGCAACAAGTGCCCTAAGCTGCAGAGCCTTCCCTCCAGCCACTGTTGTTGCAGATGTATTAATTCTCTGTATTTCCCCCACAAACCGCTTCAAGGATCAACACAACAGTGGATGTAAGTGATAAGAAGCAGTATGGAGCAGGAGACTTGAATAGTGTTGGGAGGATCAGAGGTCTAGTCACTGGCCAGGGAACATCTGAGTTTTATTTAAGTTTCTCTGGAGTGAAACGTTCCCTACTGCCCTACTCTGAGGAATTTCCAGCTTAGTCATTCTCAAATCACACAGCTAAGACTCCAGGCCACGGAGGGGTGGGTGGTGGATAACGGGCACTCAGTCAGTTGCTTGAGTGCAGTTTATGGGGTGTGTAACGGAATGCGATGACGAGATACTTCCTGGGTCTCGTGGGGGGTGGCATTTAGTTACTGGGCTTACAGCCATATCAGTAACTATAGCAATTCAGATAAAAAATAAATACAGGAGACTTCAGGCTCTCTGGATAGCATTTGTAGAGAGTATTTTATGACATGTTACTGTTTGCAAATTCAGTATCATTTCTAATAATTCCATTGTGGGGTGTGTGTGTGTGTGTGTGTGTGTGTGGGTGTGTGTGCGCGTGCGCGTGCGCGTGCGTGTGTGGATGTGCATGCTCCTGTGTATATAGGAGCACAGCCACATGGATATGGATATCAAGTGACAAGTGTCTTTCTCCATTTCTTTCTACCTTAGTTTTGGACACAGCATCGCCCTCACTGAACCTGGAGCCCACTGGTCCAGCTAGCTTGCTGGCAAGCAAGCCTCAGGGATCATCCTGCCTCTGCCTCCCTCCCTCCCCCAGAACTAGGATTGTAGACTTGTACAGCTCCTAGGAGAGGTAGCACAGGCCTTTAGTCCCAACAGTCATACATAAGGCAGACATAAGAGGATCACTGTGAGTTAGAGGCCAGCCTTGATGGCTTTTACACAGGTCCAGGGATCTGACATCAAGTTCTCATGCTTGCATGGTGAACATTTTACCCATTGAGCCATGTCTTCAGACCCTGTTTCTCATTTCAAAGCAACAGATCCTGCCAACTATTAAACTACTGCCTACCAGCTTCAAACCAGCCTTTAGTTTCTCCCAGGTAGGCTCTGCCAGCAGGGGGTGCTAGAGGAAGGCTGAAGGAGGAAAAGGGACCATAGTCCTTCCAGCATCCTCAAGAACCGTTTGTCCTGGCAGTCAGGGATGGAAGCTGGGGTGGGTGGTGGAGGGGTGAGTGGTGGAGGGGTGGGTGGTGGAGGGGTGGGAGGTGGAGGGGTGGGAGGTGGAGGGGTGGGTGGTGGAGGGGTGGGTGGTGGAGGGGTGGGTGCCCCTTGAAAACATTTGCAAATTGGCTTCATAGCCCCAGTTTTCTTTGTCTAATCTGGTCAGTCAGTTTCAGTGGCTAGTGCCTCTTCCTTAGAGTAACCCACCCTCCTCAGAGGCTTCTTGTTCCCGAGGTCCCTCCTTCAAGTTTCCAGCTTCTGGTAATTTTGATCCCCTTCTACGTGTTCCCCGTGCAGGGGAGGGTCTGCATCCTGTGCTTGTTGCCTGTGTGGCGCCCTGACTTAGGGTTCCCTCTTGCCTTTCAGTTCTGTGAAGCCCAGCTGACCGTCATTTGTGTTAAAAAACAATGGTGTGGACCACTGGGAGTTTGATCGTGCTCCAATTAGTATATGGGCAACACAAATTGGACTTGGTGGTTTTTTTGTTTTGTTTTGTTCTTTCTTTTCTATTCTTTTTTTGGGGAGGGGGTGCTAGGGTGGGAGGGTGGACCAGGGTGGAATGGGAATCGAGTGTGATTGGGGTGTATTATATAAAATTCCGAAATAGTAAATAAAAATATCATGTTGGGAAAAAACCCAAACAATGGTGTGGGAACTTCTGGGTCCTGCTCAATATGCAAGGAACAAACAAGTTCTCACTCCATCCTAACAAGTAAGAAACAGAAACATTGAAAGGTCAAAAACTGCTCTAGAGCCCAGGGAAGTGAGTTTGCAAAGAACATCATACCTCCAGAACCGAGATGGATGTTTCACGTGAACGTATGTGTGCATAGAATGGGTGAGAGCAGTGTGTCAGGGCTGGGTGGGAGCAGTGTGTCAGGGCGGGGTGGGAGCAGTGTGTCAGGGCTGGGTGAGAGCAGTGTGTCAGGGCTGGGTGGGAGCAGGTAGGCTCATTGTGTGGTTAGAAGACATCTTGCTGCTGTGGAACAGTTTAACTGAAAGTAGACTTGTAGTGGACGCAAAGCTGACTTTAAGGCCACCACTGAGGAAAATAAAGACATATAACTGAGATGCTAAGAAAGGGCAGCAAATAGAATAATAAGAACTAAAACCACAGGAGCAAAGAAAAGGAAGGAAGAAGAATACAGATCAGAACGATGAATGGAAAAGAGAGCCCACTGTGGTGGCTTGTGCCTGTAACCCCAGCTCTTGGGAGGCTAAGACTGGATTGTCACAATTTCAAGGACAGCTTATATTAGGAGTTCCAGGCCAGCCTAAGCTGCAAAGTGAGATTGTCTAAAACAGCCTCACCAAAATATAAAGACCTGTGTGTGTGTGTGTGTGTGTGTGTGTGTGTGTGTGTGTGTGTGTGTAGAGGGTGGGATGTCTGTGCTCTCATGCAGTGCTGGAGTCAAATCCATGTCTAGGCATGGGATCTAGCACTGGGCGCCTCCCAGCACTGCCTAGGTGCCTTTGTGTTTGCGGTCTTTGAACTACCAAGTCTCTTCCACAGTTGTCTGCATTAACGTTTAAATATCTACTAAACACTGCCTCCTCCTATGAGAAGCCCTTACCAATACATAACATTGTTGGCACTGTGGATCTCGATTTCCTTACCTGTTATTCTTATTCACAGGATTTGGTCGTTAGAGTGCTTGCCTTTTATATCTTTGTTTTGATGTTCTGTAGATAGTATATGCTTTATAATGCTTTTTTGTTTTCATTGATAATGTCACCTTGTTTTTTATTATTAAATTAAAAAAATTATTTTACATACCAACCACAGTTTCCCCTTCCTCCTCTCTGCCCGTTCCCTCCCCCCATGTCCTTCCTACCACCCCCCTCCACTCATCAGGAAGGGTAAGGCCTCCCATGGGAGTCAACAAAGTATGGTATATCAAGTTGAGGCAGGACTAAGCTCCTTTCCCCTGCATCAAGGCTGAGCAAGGCATCCTACCATAGAAAATAGGTTCCAAAAAGCCAGCTCATGGGCCAGGGACAGATCCTGGTCCCCCCGCTAGGAGCCCCACAAACAGACCATGCTACACAACTGTCACCCACAAACAGAGAGCTTAGGTCTGTAGCATGAATCTTAAAAGTCTTATTAACAAAATCAAACCTGAGCCAGGTATTGGGGTGAACACTGGAAGGTCAGAGAGACAGAATAAGCCACAGCTATCTCACCTCGCC
>CABHPP010107324.1:0-11254 GCA_902168425.1 Peromyscus attwateri
AAAAAAAAAAAAAAAAAAGGAAAGAGATATTCTCTGCAAAAGAAACACAAAGGGACCAACTACGGGCTTCTTACCTAGTCTGAAAGAGCCAGAGAAAAGTAGAGTAAAGGGTCAATCTATATCCAACTGAACTACCATCTGTACATGGGAGCAAAATAAGGATATTTTCAGGTCAGTATTTAGAAACTACTATAGACACAGTCCCTCATGCAAGAAATAAACACTAAAGAATACATTCAAATGAATTCAGGTAGGAAAATGTTAATTACAAGAAGAACCAAAGATTTTCAAATTCCTCATTAATAACTGATGTCTTCAGGAAGCAGAGTCAAAATTCTAGATGGATGGAGGAGGGGCCCCAGATGTCTAATCCAAGGAAACAGTGGAGGAGGTATAGAGAGTTTATGGCTGCTGGGGGAGAGAAAGCCACCCTCCCTTGTGACTGACAGGGCCACTGGTAGGTTGTCCATGTCTTATGTATGGTTCCATACCCACACACATATGGGCAGCACTAATTGAACTCAGGGTTACTACTAAGAAAAAAAAAAGAGGTCATGAAGTTGGGAGAGAGGCAGAGTAGGAGTTAGAGGGAAGTGTAATGGATGAATATGACCAAATATGTTGTGTAAATGGCATGAATTTTCAAAGAATAAAAAGGCAATTATATAAGTAAATTCAAATGAATATAAACTGCATTATTAAAAATACACAGCCATGTTGAAGGAGTTAAGGTAAAAATTCAAAACACCAGTTAATAGGAAGAAGGCAGGGGACAGCGGAAGCTGAGTGAGTCTATTCTTCTGGTCAAGAGGAGAAACATTAATAAATTTAAACTCTACCATATCAAATGTGTTTGTCAGTGTCTAACAGGATTACATGGTGACGTTTTTCTGGGATATGAAGCTTATACAATTTATAGAATGTGTATTATTTCCTCTTTAAGGAAAAATGAAATCACCTTAAAATTTTCACATCTCACTAAACATCTGAGCTATGTGTGAAGGTTGGAGGAGGGCCATGCACGGAGAGGCTAGAAGTTTACTCTTTCTGGTTTCCCATAGTAAACCCACCTGGAGTGTAACCTTTAGAAAATCAAAATGGAAATGCTTAAATTTCATTCCAGTCTAGAAAGGAAGGGGATGAAACAGAAAAATGTCACCAAACTAGTACAATCAAAGAAAGGAGAAAATAAGCAAAAGAAATCATCAAAAGTCTAAAAATGTCCAAATTAAATGGGTAACTATAAAAAGTTACTGAACTAACTATTCAGCTTAATAAGTTAGAAAAATAAGGAATAAATCTAAAGATTTAAAAAGATAATAGATGTTCATGAACTAGAAAAAAAACAATAGAAAGAATGTCAAGACACGTAAGGTCCACACTGGGGAGACGCTCAGTCTATAAGTGCTTGCCAAGCAAACGTGGGGACCTGAATTCAGTCCCCAGACCATTGTAAAACAGTACAGTGTGGTGGTTCTTGCTTGTAATTCCAGTGTCGGGGGGCAGTGACAGGGTGGCAGGGGAATTTTTGGTCTAGCTTACTTGGAGAGTTCACAGCCACAGAAAGACCTTGTCTGGACATAAAGGTGGTCAGTAGGTCAGTACCTGAGGAATGACTCTGAAGGTTGACCTCTAGCGTACACAAGCTTGTACACACATACACACACACACACACACACACACACACACACACACACACACACACCAAGGTCACCGCCAGTGTTTTAAGCAACCCTTGACTTTGAAAGTTGAGAACTGAATAGTCTTCATGAATAAGACCTCTTACACTCTAAGTGCCAAAATATTAACAGGAGTTTGGTTTGAGATAGCCATGGTTTACACATCTCTCCTGGAAAAGTTCAAAATTTCAAACACTCTTCCAGTTAACCAACCATGAAAATCACAAAAATCATTTGTGCTGGCTCTCACTGGGACACAAGACCCCTTGCTGGTTAACAATTCTGTGGTCTGAGCCACCTCTTATCTTTCTGACATGTCCTGAGAACCAGAACCTTTTAGAATGGTGTGGGAGGTCTATGATACTGCCATCCATCTTGGGGATGTTGTCATGGCCTACTTCACGAGGCTGAGTTTCATGTGTAGTCTACGCCTGTATAGAGACTTGGCAATCACATAATTTATTCTTAATTTTAAAACAAGCAAACAAGAACAAGAACAAGTTTTGAGCTGGGTAAATGGCTCAGTAGGTAAAATGTTTACTACACAAGCGAGAAGACCTGAGTTCCCATTCCCAGAAGCCATGCAAAAAGCCTGTCATGAAGACAGACCCCTGTGGCCTCAGGACTAGAGGGGTAAGAATAAACAAGAGAAGCCGTGAAGCTCATTGACAGCCTAGCTGAATAAACAAGTTTCAGGTTCAGTGAGGAGAGATGGAAAAACAGAGAGGGACTGAAGGATGACATCCCAAGTCAGTTTGGCCTAGACACACATGCACACACACAGGCTACTTAAGTGCACAGGTACTCACACCATCACCGTCACTACCATTATCACCATCATATTAACTCATTAATGGAGGGATGGATGGGTAGATGGATGGATGGATGGATGGATGGATGGATGGATGGATGGATGGGTGGGTGGAAATGAAAAGATCAAGCAAGCTTCTCAGGCTGACCCGTTCATGCTTCATTTGTTTATTCTTTATTTCATTGTCTATTTCCTTGTTTTTAAGCACATGGATGTATCATGGTTTTTACAAGACATCGATTGTTTCTAAATGGGCTTAGAAATTATCATCACTGCACCTTCAAATTGTCCCGTATCTAATATACTCCCAAAAGATCACCTGTGTGCTCTGAGTTCCACAGCGGGTGTGCTCCTCAGAAAAGAGAAGTCTTTTTTAAAAAAAAAAAGCAGAGTGAAGTGAGAGAGAAAAAGAACCGGTCCTTTTCAGCCCTGCTTGTCGCCTGGAGCTGGGAAGATGGCTTTCATCACAGGGCTGATTCAAAGCAAGCAATCTTCTGCAGGGATGAGGATCGCCCCTGAGCTGAGCAGGGCAACAGGTCTGACTCAGCTCGCTAGCCTCTGCGCTCCACAAGTGAATGCCGCCTGAAGTAAAGGTATAAATTATCAGGCTGCACTGGGATTTCGCCTCAGCGCCTCTCCATTAACCTTCCACCCTCCTCACCGGCAATCACCAAGCAGAGAAAAGGTCTCCATGTGGCCTGGCAGAAGGGAGCGCCAAGGTTTCACTGACTTTTGAATTAAAAAAGAAAAAAATATAGATCCTAACTGTGTCACATAAAAGGCATAGCAATTTGGGGTTTGGTTGTTTCCTGTGGAAGGTGTGTGATTTTTTTTTTTAACCCCTCCTCTATTTTTCGTTTTTAAAAAAAATAATTGTTAAGTTTTTCAACATTGTGGCCTTAGGAGGTAATTTGCTAAATAGGACAAAATTAGCTGATTTTTGGACCATTTAAAAGAACATTTCTTTTGAAAGCATATAAAATGTATTAAAGCAATCTCCCAAGTCTTTACCCCTGCTTGAGATTTTAATTTACTCTGAGCTAATAAATTATCCCCCTTCGCAGAAGCTATTGAAAATTTTCAGTTAAATCCTTTTTAAATTTTAATGTGTTCAATTGAATCCCAAGCAATTTCGACACACACTCCCAGCTTGGGGTGGTCAGCCCACCAAGTCAAGGCTGAGAAGGGGTCAGATTAGCGTGGACCTCTCTGCCCCCTGGGATGGCCAAGGTGATATTAACCAGTGCGATTTCCCCCACACATCCAGGTCTGATTGTCGGATAATTATTTCTCCACAACAGCTTTTAACAAATGCCCCTATTTGAAGGCCAAGAGCATTTTCTCTGCTTCTGCATTGTAGGAGGAGGTGGCGAAGAGGGATGGGGGAAGGTGGAGGTGGGGAAGCAAGGCAAGCCGCCTGGGGCTGGCATCATAAGCTGCCTGGCGCTCTGGGTCACTTTGGTCCTGGGGTTCACTGGAGCAGGAGCTCGCTTAATCTCAACCAGGGCTCTACACTACCTCTGAATACTTCTCAGAAATATTTTTTCAGGCTATCAATTATTATATTTCAACATCGCATCCTGGCTCTGGGGAGCCCTTAGCGAGCTGCAGCAAAAATCAATCCGGTTTTACAACTTTTACCTTGGCGGAGCCCCAGCTCTTTATCTACATTGCCGGTAATTTAAAGATGCCATATCTCTCTCAGTGGCACAGATATCTTCCCAAGAATGACATGACCTTGATAACGGTAATATTTTTTTTTTTTAAGTTTGCACAGGCAAGACTGTGCAGGGTTAAGTTTCCAGAAGCTGCAAACGTCACCATCAGCCTGGTGGTCCCTCTTGTCAACAGAGATCGTTCTAACTGTGGTTAGTTACACTGACTGCTGTGTCATCCCTTCTGCCCCCTTTGCTCACTATGGGTTTTCTGTAGCAGCAGCCGTGGGTGCTAATTTTATCTGATCAGGGAGAAGAATCTATTTGCAGTTTTCAAAAATTCACAAATTGGGCATGCAGTCCCATTTGGATAGGTAAGAATGTGGTATGGATGTGAACACCCTTCATCTTTTCTCTAGGGATATGGCCCTGAACTCAGAAAAATGATATGGATAGATAGATAGATAGATAGATAGATAGATAGATAGATAGATAGGTAGACAGATAGATAGATAGATAGATAGATAGATAGATAGATAGATATTTATTTAGATAGATATTATCAGAAACTACCCACCAAAGCTGCACGCTAAAGGCTTGGACCCCAGCCTGCAGCTCTATGGGCAGGTGGTAGAATCTTCAGGTAGCAGAACCTGAAGGAAGGTGTTGTGTGATATTTTGTTTGTGTTTTTGACAAATGAAGCTTGCCTGGAGATCAGAGGGCAGAGTTAGCCACTAGGTAACCACAGAAGCTGGGCAGTGGTGGCTCATGCCTTTAATCCCAGCACTTGGGAGGCTCACACCTTTAATCCCAGCGCTTGAGAGGTGGAGACAGGAATATAAGACAGGTGGAGACATGATCTTGGCTCTTTTGGTCTGAGGATCCGCAGAGGTAAGAAGTCACTGGTGGCTGCTACTCCACTTCTCTGACCTTTCAGGTTATTACCCCAATATTTGATTCCTGGTTTTTATTGATAAGACTAATTAGGTTCAGGCTTCAGGAAGGAAGGAAGCTAGGTCATGGAACACTGTTGAAAGAGCTTCTGGAGCCCCCACCCTTACTGTATGTCTCCTTCTGCTTCTGTGTTCTGATGAAGTGAGCACTTTACTCCATGGTACTCCCTGTCATGTTTTGCCCTGTGTCAGGTCCAAAAGCAATACAGCCAAGTAATCATAGACCAAAACCTCTCCAACCAGAAGCCCAAACAAGTATTTCCTCCTGTGAAGTTGATTGTGCCTGGCGTTTGAGCTGACTGTCATGGATCACAATCGGACAAGCATTATTCAAGAAAAGGTCCAGATCCCAGAAGTTCAAAATCTCTCCTCAGATGGAAATTTAGCTCAACTGGCCCTGCTCAGTACTGTTGAGTCCTTGTAGGTGGAAAAAAAACTATCAACTATTCTGGGCTTTTTGAAGAAATAAGAGACAAAGAGGTGGATATGCTTTGGAGCCACAATCTAAAATACTTTTGAGTGCAGGTGTGCTCCAGGTTCTGTAGGCATCTTGGTGACGTGTGGTGCAGCTGAAGCAGAGGTCTAGCTGGGCTGGCTTTCAGATTCCCCAATATTGCCATTGTTCAGGTTTTGTTTACTCGGCAATATTGACAAGAGGCAATATCAACAGCATGCTTCCTGGTATTCTGGTGTGGCAGTTCGGAAAAAAAAAATGGTCCCCAAAGAGAGTGGAACTTTTGGGAGAAGTGGCTTTGTTAGAGGAAGTATGTCACTGTGGGGTGGGCTTTGAGGTCTCATATGCTCAAGCTATGCCCAGTATGGTAGACAGTCTCTCTCTGGTGCCTACTGATCAAAATATAGAACTCTCAGCTCTTTCTCCAGCACTATGTCTGCCTGCACACCACCATGTCACACCATGATGATAATGGTCTGAACCTCGTTGAATGTAAGCTACTCCAATTAAATTTTTTCCTTTATAAGAGCTGCCATGTCATGATGTCTCTTCACAGCAATTGAAACCCAAACGAAGACATTTGGCTCTTACAATCTTTCTGCCACCTTTCTCTCGTTAATGTTCCCTAAGCCACAAATACAGGAGTTATGCTACAGTTGGATTGATGAAAGTTAGGATCTTCTCAATTCATTGATCTCTACATTGTAACCAGTTGTTTTATGTGATGGCTTCCATTTTATGCAGAGAGAGGCCTCTTTGATGAAAGGTGATAGTTGCACTTATCTGCAGGTATATGGGCAAAATTTAGAATGTAGCTAAAGAATGATGCTAGTCTTATAAACCAGTGGTGGTAGATACTTTCAAAGATCCATGACCTTACTAGCACTTGGTAGTTGGCTAGGTTTCTAGACTGGGAATGATTTATCTCCTATTCAGTGGGCCTTAAGTCTACTATGACAGCTCTTGGTTCCTACCAGCGTGTGAGTGTCACCACTGTACTTTTTACAGAGATCTTGCCATGTTGGTCATTGTGGTCCAGAAGGGTCACAACTGGGTAGGACAATTAATTGTTTCCCTCCCTTGGCAGCTTGCATAGTATTTTCTGGTATCATGGAAGCTGTGCCATAAGAAGAGAGATTTCAGATTAGATCCTTCTCTAACCATCTGAATCCTGTGTCCTAAGTACGTGATGTCTTCAGCAAGGGACTTACCTTCAACCTCTAAGAAAAACCCATAGGCAAAAGAAATTTCCTGTGTTGATTTTGGAATCACTTGGACTACCCTGAGCTGCATGGTGTTCTTGAAGCCAGAGTCAGTATATAGAGTTATTCCTTGTGGGGACTTGAGCCTGTAATGGAAGCACTTGTGTCTAAATCAGTCTTCTATTGCTGTGAAGAAACACCATGACTAAGTCAACTGTTACAAAAGAAAGCATTTAATTGAGGGCTTTTTTATAGTTTAGTTTTGCGGTTTAGTTCATTACCACCATCGTGGAAAGCCTGGTGGCATGCCAGCAAATATGGTGCTGGAGAAGTAGCTAAGAGCTACATCCTGATCCACTGGCTGAGAGAGAGAGACTCTTGGCTTGGCATGGACTTTTGAAACCTCAAAACCCACTTCCAGTGACACACTTCCTCCAACAAGGCCACACCTCTGAATCCTTTCAAATAGTGCCACTCCCTGTTGACCAAGCATTCAAATCTATGAACCTGTAGGGGACATTCTTATTAAAACCACAACTTGGGAGGCTGATACACAAGGATCATAAACTTGGGGCCAGCCTGGGCTACATACTGAAGCTATGTCATAGGCACACGTAGAAAAATACTATTCCAGCCGGGCGGTGGTGGCGCACGCCTTTAATCCCAGCACTCGGGAGGCAGAGGCAGGCGGATCTCTGTGAGTTCGAGGCCAGCCTGGTCTCCCAAGCGAGTTCCAGGAAAGGCACAAAGCTACACAAAGAAACCCTGTCTCGAAAAACAACAAAAAAAAAAAAAAAAAAGAAAAAAAAAAAAAAAGAAAAATACTATTCCATTGCTACCATTCCCTTCCCTCTTTCTTATCATTTTCATCCTCCTCCCCAAGGACCCCTAAATATTACCATCTATTTTTGGACTGTATAATCTTCTGAGTACATGAATATTGCATAATGGAATCATATATTATGTGATTTGGGCCTATTTATTTTCCTTGGCATTCTACCTTACACAGCTATATGAGCCATTGTCTGTAATCAATAGATCAATCTTTTTTGTTACTGAGTAGTATTCCATGGCATGGATTTACAATAGTTGTTTATGCATCTTGCACTTCTGAGTGGGCATTTGGGAGTTTCAGGTTTAGGAATATTATACATAATGCTGTTGGGAACATTTATGAAAGATGGGTTACAGACCAAGGTTTCCATTTCTCTGGAATACATACCCAGAAGTGCAATTGCTAGATTATACAAAAAAAGGCATTTTAGGTTTTTAAGAATCTGCTGGTTTTCTAGTGGATTTCCAGAGTGAGTGACTGGATGTCTTTACTTTTCCAGAAGCAATGTTGACAGACCTGGACACTTTCTGCCCTCATCAGCATTTCATATGTTCACTATTTGTGTTGTAGTTGTTCTGTGCGTGTGGTGAGATCTCTGGGGTCTTGGTTTATGTTTCTCCAATGGTTTGTATGGCTGACCACATTTTTCTGTATTTATTTATTTATTTATTTATTTATTTATTTATTTATTTACTTATTTTTCATCTTTCTTTATTAAGAAACTTTCTACTCACTCCACATACTATCCACAGATTCCCCTCTTTTCCCTCCTCCCACCCCCCAGCCCTCTTTCCCAAGCCACTCCACATCCCCACGTCCCCCAAATCGAGGTCTCCCATGGGGAGTCAGCAGAGCCCAGCACACTGAGCCTAGGCAGGTCCAAGCCCCTTCCCACTGTACCAAGGCTGTGCAAGGCGTCACACCATAGGCATCAGATTCCCAAAAGCCTGCCCATAGACCAGGGACAGATCCCGATCCCCCTGCCTGGGTGCCCCCCAAACAGTTTGAGCTAAACAACCATCTTCCGTGTCCAGAGGGCCTAGTCCAGTCCCATGGGGGCTCCACAGCTACCAGTCCACAGTTCATGGGCTTCTATTAGTGTGGCCATGGCTGACCACATTTTCACATGCTCATTTGCCATTTTTTTTTTTTTTGTTCTCTTTGGTCAAATGATTCCTCCTATTTTATTGCACCCTCTAGTTGACTTGGGTATTTTCTCAATACTGAATTGTAACAGTGTACACCGTGACTGTTTTATTCCGGGAATTCAGGTCTCGTTAAATACCCCAAAAACAAGGCATATGAATTATGCACAAAAGAACAATTGGCACATCCAGTGTCATGTGTATGACAAACTCTGAGGAGACAGTCAAAGTGACTTCTTGCCTGTAAAAGATCCACAGTTAAAAAAATGTGCAGGAATAGAAGGCCAACTGCTCTCCGCTAAGGCTGGAAGCGAGGAAGGAATGCCCGATCTCACTGCTGTTCTCCCACACAGGATAGTAAGGTGATTGAAAAGGTTCATACGGATCTGAAAGGAAGGAAACATGCTCCCACTTGCTGATGACAAGGTAATCAATGTGAAATCGCTCAGGGAATGTGGAAGAACTCTTCTAGAGCGAACTAGAACATGCAGGGAGCTCCTCGGGGACCTGCTTGCGCTCTAACTTGTTCAGATCTTTAAAAGAACTAGCTTTGTTCTTTCGTTGTTCCCATCTTCCTGCTCTCCGTTTTACCTGTCAGCACACGTCTTTGTCATTTCCATTTCACTTACTTGGGGTTTGTGTCACTCCTTTAAAAAGAAAAATACTGTTTGGTGATGTCATCTAGAGGCTTGACACATTTTCTCTGCTGTTATTTAATCTGGTACACCTATAGATATTTCACCCCCTGTACTACTTTAGTTGGACCACACAAGCTGTAATTTATTATTTCTTTTTTTTTTTCTTCTTCTTCTAGTTAACAGTTGATTTGTTTTATGTGGAGAAGCCTTTTCTGGACCAGAGATTACTTGGAAACTAAACTCCATTTAGTCTCTATATTTTTGAAGATTTTTGTTTTCTGTTATTAGTTTATAGTTTGATTTGAAGGGATAAACCATGTTCTTTATGTTTTCAATTCTTTCTCAATTTTGAAGCTTGTTTCATGGTCTGGGATTCTTGATCTATATGTCAGAAACACTTGAAAAGCAGGTATAAGCTGTGTCCTGTGTACTGTCTTGTTACAATTTCTTCTGGATTTAAGCATTCCAACCTGGAAGGGGATTCTTAAGACTTGGAAGCCAAAGAAAACTTACAAGGCTCAGGATGGTCCTGAAACGTACAGCACCCCCAAGGTCCCTCATCAAGGTTATAGAAAGAGTAAGAACTATCAGGGAAAAGAGACTCTCTGACCTGTTGATCTGCTTATAAGTTGTATAGGGAGTTCCAGGTGTACAGCTGTTGTGAATCATCACCCATACTGAGGTGAGAGTTTTGATCCCTGTTCTTGTAAGTAACCTCTAACCCCATACTCCATTAAGTAACTATGATAAACTTATTGGTTTGCCATACTGGATTTTAGTGGATCAGTTCCATTGTTCTGCCATTGGTGCCCTCTCTGGGGTGAGTAGAGTTTCTTCCTGACTTCCTAGGGAAAGTCACATATATTTCCAATATTTATCAAAAACTTTTTGAGTTTTTTTTGTTTTGTTTTACTTTGTGTCTTTTTCCCCCAGTTATATCAGTGGTTCAGGGCAGGTTGTGAGGTCTCCATAGATAATTTTGCATGTGTGTTTCTGCCATGTGTGTAACTAGAGTTTTTTCTGGCCCTGCCTAGCCCACAGTCAGGACAAATCTCTCTCACCCGCCAGTCCCACAGCCGCTCAGACCCAACCAAGTAAACACACAGAGATTTATATTACTCATAAACTGTATGGCAGTGGCAGGCTTCTTGCTAACTGTTCTTATATCTTAAATTAATCCATTTCCATTAATCTATAAGTTGCCACATGGCTCGTGGCTTACCAGTATCTTAACATCTGCTTCTCATCATGGCGGCTGGCAGCGTTTCTCTACCTTAGCCTTCCACCTCCCAGAATTCTCCTCCTCCTTGTCCCACCTACACTATCCTTCCTGCCTGGCTACTGGCCAATCAGCATTTTATTTATCAATCAATCATAGCAACATATATTTACAGCATACAGGACATCCCACAGCACATGTGTTTCACAGTTTTTTGGTACATAAGTATTTAATGCAGATTGGTATTTTTGGTAAACTAATACTTAATCATTTAATCATTACACAATGTTCTTGCCACACCATGGTAAGTTTCTTAGCATTGAGCTGTACTTATCATGTTATTATGATACTGTGGTGGTTTGAATGAGAATGTCTTCTATAGGTTTAAATATTCAAATGTTTGGTCTCTAGTTGGTATAATCATTTGGGAGAGATTGGGAAGTATGGCCTCATTGGATGAGTTTGAGTTGAAACTTCAAAGCCCACACCATTTCCAGTTATCTCTCTGAACCTTGGTCTTACGCATTAAGATGTGAGCTCTCAGCTACTGCTCCAGCTCCATGCCTGTCTGCTGGCTGCCATGCTTCCCATCATGATGGCCATGGACTCTAACACTCTAGAACCATGAACCCCAAATTAAATTATTTCTTTTTTTAAGTTTC
>CABHPP010107325.1:0-15592 GCA_902168425.1 Peromyscus attwateri
TCTGAACATGGGCACATCACTGTCATGTGTAACAAGGGCTCAGCTATTGCCTTCCATGGCATCCTTGGATACCTGGGATTCTTGGCCCTAGGGAGCTACCTTATGGCTTTCTTGTCCAGGAATCTGCCTGGCACATTCAATGAGGCCAAGTTCCTGGCTTTCAGCATGCTGGTGTTCTGTAGTGTCTGGGTCACCTTCCTCCCTGTCTACCATAGCACCAAGGGGAAGGTCATGGTGGCTCTGGAAGTCTCCTCTATCTTGTCTTCCAGTGCAGGGATCCTGGGCCTCATCTTTGCCCCCAAGTGCTACATTGTGTTGTTAAGGCCAGAAAGAAACTTACTTCATCATATCAGGGACAACACACATTCTAGGAATAAAAACCCCTTTGAAACATAGCTCTCATGTTTCTGAAATTAAATGGAAATCCTGAACTCTGTTCTGCAGTCTTTGAACAATCACATATATGTAACAACTTAGCATTTGACAGCAAGAGTCATTAGTTCTTGATCTAAATGTTTTAGGCTCATTTTTTTCTACACCCATTATGGTTTTTTATTTTGAAATATAGGTCTCATTTTTATTTCCTCCATTTATATGTACTATTTATTACTTTGCTCTTATTGAACTAATAATTTGCTTACAAAATGAAAATGTATTCTCTCTTCCACTTGGCTTAGTTCTGATTTTAAATTTTGAATCTCATGGAGATTTATTTCACTAATCAATCAATGGTGACACAGATTCCGAAGTCACACACATCATCTTCAATGTTTCAAAAAATACTTACATGTTTGGCTTCTAATACACTGGTCCATTATGATTGGCTCCTAAGAGTAGTACTGTCTATGACTGGGAACTAAAGTTCTGCTTCTTCCCATATCTTCCTCCATTCCTTCACTGCATATTGCCTTGGCAGGTATATGCTCAAACGTATAGGGTATAGGGTGTGATATTGAGGTACTGCAAACCAATTCTGTGGGGACATATTACAGAGGGTCTATAAGCCTTTACTTTCTCCTCACTCAGATCCTCTCAATTCTTAGCTATGTCCTTTTACCCAAGAAACTTGGATTCCATAACCATTCCTACAGGTGTTCAAAGACCTCACTCCCTGTTACTTGAGAACTTCCTAAAACACATTTTAGATCATCACTTGTTCCTGTTTCTATTTGAGGAAAGTTTCCTTCAACAAACCATGAATAACATATTGCCACAAGCTTTTGCAACTAGCACTCTGAATTGCCCAGACCCTCAGCAGAAAGCCAGATACCCTGGGTTGAGAGAAGAAAGAATAAGAATGTGCATTAAATTATCACTGGCATGAAAAAAGACTTTCTGAAAATGACCCTGATAGCACAGACAGTTCATACAATTAACCATGTGGAACTTAAATGCTTCTGTACAGCAAAGAACATCCACACTTGAGAACAGTGGCACCCTATGAAATGGGGGGGGGGAACTGTACTAAGTATTTAGCAGAGAGATGGTTAGATTCTAGAATGTACAAAGAACCCTGAAAACTGAACTTGAGGAGAACGAAAGAGTTAAAAATGGAGTTATATATCTAGTGAGTTCCTAAGAAATGAAATACTAATGACTGAGAAAACATTAAAATATTCAACGTTCTTAGCCATTGGGGAAATGCAACTTCAAGGGGAAAATGGTACTGCATAATTGAGTGAGGAACCAAGACTCAGTAAAACAAGTACAGAGTGTTCTCTCTAATATGTGGATCTTCTCTTTAAATTTTACCCATGTACATCTATATATGAGATATAGAGGGCAGATGACACGAAACTTTAAAGGAGCTCAAGAATGAGAAAATTGTTTCTGACAGAATTGAACCCTGTATTTAAATCTTAGTAACTGGAATCTATGCCTTATATAAAACTTGAAACATGGATGATTAGACTAGTATCTCACCTTTTATGGGAAAATTCAAAATTACTGATTATGTTCTCTTAGAATTGAAGTTTAAATTTTTCTCCAGATGGACTTCTCTTTCTTCTTAATAGTGTTATTTGATATGCTGTGGCATTCTGTGGGTTTGGCTTTTGCATATATCTACATATTTTTATTGAGTTTCAATTCTATATAATGTTTTAATTAAAATTTTGAGTATATAATCCCTTATATTTCCTTCATTCTCACTACCAAATAATCCCAGATCCATCCTCCATCTTGCCTTAACTCCAACCTTTTGTCCTCTCTATTTCATGTAAGCCACTGTTCCCTAGACATTACCCATATACTAATGGCTTTGAGGTCATCTACTGCAACATGGTTGATCTAGCAGGTGCCATTCCTTTAATGAAAACTGATTCTCCTTCTCCTGGAGGCTTTCACATTTCAGTAGCTTCTCAGTTAGCCATGGGGTTTAAGGAGTCACTCCCATCTCCATTCTAGATTGAATGGATTGATCAACAGGCTTTGTGCTGCAAAAAAGCATGTATTAGTTAATGAGTACCGCAATCCCATTTTGTACAGAAGATATTGCTTTGATCAGTTGGTCCCTAACCTCTGATTCTTGAAAATCTGTTCTTGTCTTCCTTCATGATGGTCCCTGAGCCTATGCCAGTGGGTTGATATAGATTCCATATGTAGCTGAGCATTCCACTGACATTTTTCTCTGCGCTCTGATGAGTTCTGAGTATCTGTGTTAATGACTTTCCACTGCACAAATATGCTTCTCTGATGAAGTCTAGAGTCGCACTAATCAGGGGATATGGAGATATGAATTTAGAGGACTGTTTGATTCTATGTTCACTTAGATAATTAATAGGAGTTGTAGCTGGAGAATTTCTCTCCAGCTCCTGCCAAGTCCCACTAGTCCTGGAGCCCATTTATAAAATAAACACACAGACTCTTATATTATTTAAACTGTTTAACCATTAGCTCAGGCCTATCATTGTCTAGCTCTTACTCTTATATTTAGCTCATTTCCATTAATCTATACTTTGTCACGTGGCTCGTGGCCCACTGGTACCTTACATTTTTTTGTTCTGGCATCAGCTCCAGGCAGTCTCTCTCTCTCCCTTCCTGTTCTCCCAATTCTCCTCTCTGTTAGTCCTGCCTATACTTCCTGTCTGGCTACTGGCCAATCAGTGTTTATTTATACAGAGCGATATCCACAGCACTTCCCCTTTTCTTCTTTTTCAAAAAGGAAGGTTTTAACTTTAACATAGTAAAATTACATATAACAAAACAATTATCGAGCAAGAATTACAGTTACAATATTAAAGAAGATATTCTATCTATCTTATATTGTGAGTTTAAGGTTTTATATCTAACTTATCGTTTATCATAACTAAGGAAAATTGTAATTATCTAGGCTCAACTACATCAAAGACCTCAGAAGGATATAATATTACCTGAGAAATGGGAGGATGCAAGCAACTTTTGGGAATCTTGCAGGGTAGACAGAGACAGCTGACAGCCTTTACAGTCACCTCATGTTCCTTTGTAAAGTCGGGGCATCTGTCTTCAGCCCACAGGGCTAGAGTCTCTTGGTCACTTTTCTAAGTGTCCTGTAGAATGTCTGGCAGTTTTCTCTGTGAAGCAGGGACCTGAAGGACCATTTTGTCAAGCAAAGTTCAGTGGTCATCTTTCTATAGGTCCTGTATGTCCAGTCCATCAAGCAGTCCAGGCAAAAACAGTTTCTTGCCCAAATGGCTATTTTTGCCAAGGTGAAGATAAATTCCATATGGAGTGTCTTTGATGTGCCCATCCTCCTCTCTGAAGTAAATCTGGTGCTGTCAGGAGCAAACATGTCTCACTGTCCAGAAAGTCTAAATTTTTAAAAATATTTTACATACCATATTCTGTAGGTCTTTGAAGTATTTGAAGATTACCTATCTGTCTGAAATATAAGTATACCTAGAAGACTTAACTAACATGGCTACAAGTATGAGTATCATAGATGACTAACTATTAATCTGTTTTTCTAAATTATCCATTACAATCTAAATGAGTTACATAAACATAATATCTCAAATGAGAATAGAAATATATATACAGTATAACAAAATTAACTTTAAATTTGTATCAATAAACTAAAATCTATACCAATGTAAAACATTTTAAACAAGTTGTTCTTTAAAAGTAGGTTAATTAATCTGCCCTTTTATCCTATCATATCTATATCCTATATATCTATATCATATCCCCCTCCCTTTTTTAGAAAGAGATCACATTTATAGTCAACCTGTTTTAAATAAAAATATTGGTTTTTCTCTGTCCCATACCAGAGGGCTTTTCTGATATGGGACATAAGAATCTCTTAACCTTTTATTTTAGCAATATGCCTGGATTTAGAGCAGTAGTGAGCCAATTCCATCTCTAAAGCCAGCTTGGTATATTTGGGAATTTGGGCATAGCTTCTCTTACTACTTCCTGCTGGAAGGGGGTGCTGTATCTTATGGGGACACAAAGAAAATTTTAGGATTATGGAGTAGTCCATGAGGGTGTATTGTCTGAGCCAGTTGCCTTGAAATGGTTCTGGATGTTGGATCATCTGGGCCATGGTGTCATCAGAGACCTTTCAGGTGGTCTTGGCTGGTCAAACCTGATGTATCTTAATCTGGAACAAATCCATAGCCTCTGGCTTTCTGTGGAAACAAAAGCAGAGCCTCCTTTCCAAAGCAACATATCCTTACATCCAAATTTTAAAGTCAAGGTACCTTTAAAGTACACATTTTGGAATAACTCAACAGCTTTTACAATCAAATGTTTTTCTTCAGTTACGTATATCAAAGACAACATAATCCAGATTTTCTGTGTGATAGCCATCTTTATGTGGCTTATTACCTTTACTGTTTCTTTAAAGACTTTATTTTTAAAAACTATTTGTTTATATAACTGTATTTATTCCTTTTCTCTCTCTTTGAAGCCCATGTGCATTTTTATACACATTGTAAACTATTTAATCAGAATCAGTCTTATTGTGAACTTATTGTTTTAAACTGTAGCATTTTGAGACTGAAACAGCACTGTGGCTGTTGGCTCCACCCACTTTAGCTTCCCAACATGGTGGTGGTACATTTTTTGTCAGCTCTGGGAGGCATCAACTCTCAGAAATAGTGGGTCTATGTTTCTATCAAAGCAGCGTGTAGCCCAGAAACCTCTTTTTGTTTTGTACTAGCAAAAGCTAAATCCACCATGCAGTTTAGTGTGCTATTTGTAGAGGCCTCATTTTTGCGGTAAGGCAGGTTGAGCTCACACGCCAGGAACCTGCCAAAGTAGATAGTAGCTCAAACATGCAGCCTCCGCTAACTTAAAAGAGACAACTAGGAATTGTATTTAGCTCTGTTATAGTATCTTTTTACTCAGGTTTTAGGTGGAAACTCTTGCCCCACGTTGGGTGCCATTAGTAGCTGGATAATTTCTCTCCAGCTCCTGCCAAGTCCCGCCAGTTCTGGAGCCCATTTATAAAATAAACACACAGACTCTTATATTATTTAAACTGTTTGGCCATTAGCTCAGGTCTATCATTGTCTAGCTCTTACTCTTATATTTAGCCCATTTCTATTAATTTATACCTTGTCACGTGGCTCATGGCCTACTGGTACCTTACATTTTTTTTGTCCTGGCGGCAGCTCCAGGCAGTCTCTCTCTCTCCCTTCCTGTTCTCCCAATTCTCCTCTCTGTTAATCCTGCCTATACTTCCTGTCTGGCTACTGGCCAATCAGTGTTTATTTATACAGAGCGATATCCACAGAAAGAGTGATTTGTCCTTTGGGAACTTGGTCACATTATTTCACCATGAATGCATGTCTGTCTACTGAGCACACCTTAAATCCAATAAGAAAGTAATTGGTTACCAACATAACATTTGTGCCACGACTGCAGATAAGGCATATCCTGCCTTGCCAGTTGTTACCATATCTAGCCTGTAGAGGGTTACTTTAATTTCTATCTTGACGACTTTGATTTTAATTCATCATTATATCAATTAAATTTTTCTAATAAAAGAATAAAATCAAATACTAAAAAAATCCACAGTCCCTCAACTATGTGTGAGCATCATGAAACAATCACCCTTTCCATGCTAAAATTTGAAGTCTTACATATAACCACAGTTACTATTCATTCATGTAGATAACAAGCATGTGATGTATAGGGGCTAGTCACATTTGTCTTCTCACACTGATAAATGAACTTGGTTTTAGGGTACATATGACTGAACATAGATCATATTATGAAGTTCTGAGAGATAATGTTAAGCAGCTATTTTCAGACTCCAAACAGGAATGCAACAACAACAAACATCCCATATTGTACTGAAGGAATTATATAAAGGCATGTCATTCTTAAAATCAACCATTCATGAACTCACCCATTTATTTACTCATATTATTTTTCCAGTATGATTGTAACACAGAATTAAAAATTTGTAACTTCTTACAAAAGATGTATAGACTCCATTATCCTGGAACATCGAGGATCAAATATTAAGGTTTCACTGTGTCTTTTATACTCTGAAATGGATGGAGAAAGAATTGTCTCTTGGAATCCACTACAGAAAACCTTAAACACCCTTGCATTGTTGTTACAACAATTTATTCTTTATCTAAGCCATGACATAGGCTGTAGTTTATTACAGAATCCAAATAATATGAAGCCCATCCACAGTTTACTTATTCTAATTTGATTACTTCAAAAAACAACCAATTTCTAAAGAAGAATTACAAGGTATCAGGGATTAGATTATTATTAAAACCTGTAGTGAGACACAATAATCTTCCTCAAGATACAGGAAACTGGATGCAGGGGAACAGTTAATGCTGAGTGGTTCTCAGAAATAGGAACCCTCTCACAATCTGTGCTAAATGATCTACAGAGCAGCTATTGTAGTGCTCACTAGGAAAGGTATACCATCTGCATTTTGTTTTGGTGTTCTGCAAAAGAGCCAAAGTAAACATTTATCATTTTTTCATGGAACAAATGCAAAATTATGATGACACATATGCATTTATTTTTCAGATGAAATCTCTCAAACCTTTTTGTAATATCTACTCTCTAAAATATTGTCATTAGTTTAAGAATATTTAAAATATCCCCTACTAAAGTGAGACTAGAGGATTCCCTGGGAAATAAGTTGTTGTTTTAAAGAAGGAGGCTGAACTTTCAGCTATTCTTACAAGATAATTGAAGACAATAGTTGAAGAAAAGCCAGTGATAGTTACCATGTGCCCACACTAGCACCCACTTCAATTTTTGCTTGTACATTACAATATCAGTGAACAGGGTAAAATTATTTAACCTATATTAATTTATCACTATAAGCAAAGACCATTTTACTCACAGTGATTCACCTCCTTTGCTGTGCAGAGTTTCCAATGTGGGCACATTTGCACTAAAATGCATCAAGTCTACAGTGTCACAGTAGAGTAGTAGACAAAACTTACCTCTGTGCTTTTGGAAACACAGCCTTTCTCCTAACAATTTTGCTCTGTGTTCGGGGGTGGGGGGGAACCATAGTGATCCTTCTAAACTATTACCTCTCTAAATATCAACATGTTCTCCACAAAAAGTCAGTAGTAAGTTGACCCAGTGCTCTACGTATAGGGAAGTACCATGACTATATATTGATAGAGTAAGTAACCTTATAGAACAAAGCAATAATAAAGAGCAAAATTCACATACAAATAAGAATCTTGATTTCTGCACTGAAATATAATTGCCTGTAGGAAGAGTATCTGTCCTGGTGGCTGCTTCACAAATAACCACTCTGAGGCTTAATATTAATGATAAATGCTCAGCCAATATCTCAGGCTTATTACTAACTAGCTCCTACATTTTCAATTACCCCATATTCCTTGTTTACACTCTGCCATGTGGCAGTACCTTTACTAGCACGGCAGTTTCATCTTTTGCTCCCCCAGTGTCTGGCTGGTAACTCCAGACTCTGTCCTTCCTCATCCCATCATCATCAGCTTGGCTCTCCCAACTAACTCCAACCTGCTCAGGTATTAGCCAGTCAACTTACTTATTAAACCAATAAGAGTAATACATATTTACAGTGTACAGAAAGATTATTCCACAACAGTTGACTTGGAATTTTTGAATTAATTAGGATCATTGGTTTCAGCAGAAATGAGAAATAATATGTATACAGTGAGGCATGGATATATTATTGGTTACATCAACAGGCATGTATATAAGAAGGATTATTGTGTGTCTCCTTCAGACAAAGGCAGGCAAATAAAATGAACATTGATTGTCTTCCTTTGTAGAGAACATGGTGTCCTGATGTTGTGACTTGTCCATGCTTAACATAGGCCTTTTCTGGCCTTCCCCTATTCACCTATCATGGCATACTCTGGTATATCATGTTTGCATCATCTTCAACGTCTTTCAAATGAGCTGCTTCTTAGTCCACACTCATTGCTAAAGGTGAATTTCATGCCTAGGATGGGCTTTGTGTGGTAGTGGAAGAAATCATGCTGCCTGTGAATGCCTGAAAACAAGTTTTTTTTCCATTTTTTCTTTCTGAATGGAGGGCCTTGTATGCAGAGACTATGGGGAGAAAATATTCCAGAATTCCACAGGATAGGGAAGAGTTGGGTGAGAAAGGAATTGGCATTATTTGAGAGACAAATTCAGTCATGAATAAGATTATAAACACATATGCACACATACACAAGAGCTGTGTACACACAAGCTGGACACTAGGGTCCCCCTCAACCAGACTCATGGCTTTGTGGTAGTATTTGTAATCAAAGAAATAAAGCATGCTTGAAGATCAGAAGGCAGTCAGGCAGTGGTGGCACACACCTTTAATCTTAGCACTCAGGAGACAAAGATCTATCTGGGTCTCTGTGAGTTCAAGGCCACATTAGGTTACATGACAGTAATCCAGTCAAGGAGAGAAACAGAGCAAAGCAGTAGTGGCACACATCTTTAACCTCAGTATTTGTGAAGCACAAACACCATTAATCCCAGGACAAGGAAGATTGAGATAAGAAGGGAAATGACTGGGCAGGGAAAGACATATAAGCCATAAGGAGACAGGAACTAGGCCCTTTCAGCTGAGGACTTGGAGTCATTCAGTTTGAGGATTCATGGAGACAGGATCTTCTCTTTTGGGCTGAGGAGTTGGTAAGGTGAGAAGTGGCTGTGGTTTGTTTCCTCTGACCTTTCACCATTTACCTCAATATCTGGCTCCAGGTTTTTATTATAAGATCGTTTAGGATTCGTGCAACATGGCTTCACAGAACTTTGGATTATATGGTGTGCTCTTCAATTTTCATCTCCTGTTTGCTAAAGATTCCAGTCCTTGTGTGCTCCCAGGATGGCAGTAAATGCTTAGTCAGAATGGATTGTGGTTTATACTGTGAAGGAAATATGTGGAGTGCTGGGTTTTTCCTTGCTTAAGCCATATATCCACTCAACAGAACAGCAGATTGGAGTCTGCAACGAAGTGCAAGGATTTTATGGTTCAGTGAGTTCTTTTATTCTGATTTCTTCCTTTTCCAAAATCAGCTTTCATGTACTAGGGGAAGCATGGGTTCAAACATCATTATTCCCTCTCTACCCTATTATGACATTCTCTGTCTTCCATTCCTAGATGTCTTCTGGCATGCCATCTTCTTTATAGACTTGTTTCCTTCTGTCAACAGAGAAGAACGGTTTGGGCTTCCATTCATTTCACTTTCTACACTTAACTGGGAATTTCCCCCATCTTCTTTGCCATGTCTCTGACTCCTCAGTATTTGTATGTTTTATATGTAAGCTCTTATGGAAAAGGATTATATAATAAAAGTTTGACCAAGTATTTGAGGGAAGTCTAACTGTTCTGTAAATAGAAGTGAAGTCATTGAAATTAGTGACCACTGAATTGTGTGTGTGTGTGTGTGTGTGTGTGTGTGTGTGTGTGTGTGTGTGTCTAGAGTGCCAAGTTTTGCCTGTGTTATTTGCAGTATATTTGGGGGCAGGAATGTCAGACTTAGATTTGGGACCTACTCTTATGTTTGTTTTTATTCTACTGCTTTTTAAACTCAGACCAATTTGAAAGGGCCAAACAGACACCATAACAGGCTTCTCAGTCTTCTCTCAGAAATCAGGCCTCAATTTCAGTTTCCTGAGACATGAGCAAGCATTTTCTGGGATGGCTGTGAACAAAAGACATAGTCCATGCAGTAACTCCATTTCTGCACAAACTCTGGTCCCTCAAGGTTCAGCCAATTGTTTACTGTGTAACTGTGTACTGTGTACTGTGTAACTAGATTTATGACAAGATCTTTGATCCACTGGAACTTGAGTTTTGTGCATGGTGATAGATATGGCTCTATTTGCAATCTTCTACATGTTGACATCCAGTTATGCCAGCACCATTTGTTGAAGATGCTTTCCTTTTTTCCATTGTTCAGTTTTGGCATCTTTGTCAAAAATCAGGCGTTCATAAGTTTGTGGATTAATATACAAGTCTTCAATTGGATTCCATTAGTCCAAATCTTGGTTTTTATGCCAATACTAGGCTCTTTTTATTACTATAGCTCAATAGGAAGGCTGAAAGTCAGGGATGGTGATGCCTCCTGTAGTTGCTTTATATTAAAGGATTGCTTTAGCTATCCTGGGTTTTCTTTGTTTCTTTGTTTTTCAGGATGAAGTGTCTTGTTCTTTTGAGGTCTGTGAAGGATTGTGTTGGGATTTTGATGGGGATTGCATGGAATCTGTAGACAACTTTAGATAAGATTGCCATTTTTATTATGTTGGTTCCTCATATCCATGAGCATGGGAGATTTTTTCCATTTGCTGATATCTTCTTCAATTTCTTTCTTCAAGGACTTAAAGTTCTTGTCATACAGGTCTTTCATCTATTTTGTTACAGTTACTAAAAGGTATTTTATATTATTTGTGGGTATTGTGAAAGGACATGATTCTCTGATTTCTTTTCAGCCCATTTATCATTTGTGAATAGGAGGGCTACTGATTTTTTTGAGTTAATATTGTATCCTGCCACATTACTGAAGGTGTTTATCAGTTGTAAGAGATCTCTGGTAGAATTTTTGGGTCACACATGTAGACTATCATATTATCTTAAAATAGTGAAAGTTTAACTTCTAATCCCTGCTGGCTTTTATAATCTCCACTGTGTAGCACGAATCTTAAAAGTTCTTATTAATAAAATCAAACCTGAGGCCAGTTATTGGGGTGAATGCTGGAAGATCAGAGAAGCAAAACAAGCCACAGCTACCTCACCTCGCCAGTTCCTCAGCTGATACTGTTTCCTCAGACTGGAAGCTTCTGTGTCCTCATCCCAATGGCTCTCAGCTGAACTGCTGCTTGAAAGCCTGAATGCTTAACCAGCCAAAAGCTTCTAGTTCCCGGATTTCACGCCTTATATATCTTTCTGCTTTCTGACATCACTTCCTGGGATTAAAGGCTCACTTCCTGGGATTAAAGGCATGAGTCACCATGCTTGGCTATTTACAGTGTGGCCTTAAAGTCACAGAGATCCAGGTGGATCTCTGCCTCCCAAGTGATAGGATTAAAGGTGTGTGTGCCACCATTTTCTGGCCTCTATGTCTATCTAGTGGCTGTTCTGTCCTCTGACCCCAGATAAGTTTATTAGGGCACACAATATTTTGGGGAACACAATACCACCACGCCACTGAAAATTATATTATGGGGATGACCCATGCCCTCATACACAATTGATCTTTCCCTCTTGCACATTCCACAGATCATTATTGGAGAGTATGTGGAGCAAAGGGAACACTCCTCCATTGCTGGTGGGAGTGCAAACTTGTATAGCCACTACATAAATAAGTATGGTGATTTCTCAGAAAATTGGGAATCAGTCTACTTCAAGATCCAGTGATACCACACTCCTTGACATATAGCCAATGGATGCTCAGTCATACCAGAAGGACACTTGCTCAGCTATGTTCATAGCAGCATTATTGGTAATAGCCAGAACCTGGAAACAACCTAGATGCCCCTCAACTGAAGAATTGTTAAATAAAATGTGGTACATATATGCAATGGAGTATTACTCAGCTGTAAAAAAAAAAGTGACATCAGGAAATTTGCTGTCAAATGGATGGAACTAGAAAATATCATCCTGTTTTAAGTCACCAAGTCCCAGAATGATATACATGGTATTTACTCACTCATAAAGAATATAAGATATAAATTAAATGATAAAAATGATAACAAGACTACAATCACAGCTCCAGAGAAGCTAGGTAACAAGGAGGACCCTAAGATGGATCACCTTGGGAAGGGGAACTAGAGGAGATCTCCATGAATAAACTGGGGATGAGTTGTGGGCAATGGATTGCAAGGGATGGGAGATGAGAACAAAAGGGAACAGGATGGTCAATCTGGAATAGGTATGAAATGGGAGAGCAATGAAAGAGATACCATGATAGAGAGAAACATCATGCAGACAGAGAAAAACCGGGAGCTAGGGTAGTTCCCAGGAATCCTCAAGGATGACCCCAGTTTACACTACTAGCAGTAGTACAGAGGGTGCCTGAACTGGCTTATCCCAGGATTCAGATCGGTGATCACCCTTTCATCATAGAGCCTTTCTCTTGTAACCAAAGGAAGCAGATGCCGAGGTCCACAGCTGAATACCAGGCTGAGCTCCTGGTGTCCAGTAGAAGAGAGAGAAGAGTGATTCTATGAGCAAGGTACATCAAGATCATGATGGGGAAACCTGCAGAGACAACCAAACCAAACAAATGGGAACTCATGAAATTTAGACCAACACCTGTGGAGCCTCCATGGCAATGGAATAGGACCTCTACATAAGTGAGACTGTTGTGTAGCTTGATCTGCTTAAGGGCCCACCCCCCTGGCAGTAAGATCAGTGTCAAATCCTGATGCATGAGCAGGCTTTTTGGAACCCATTACCTATGGTGGGACAACTCTCAAAGCTTGGAGGCGGGGGGAGCGGATTTGAAATGACTCCCCACAGAAGGCTTTACTGCTGTGGATATCTCTCTGTATAAATAAAATGCTGATTGGCCAGTAGCCAGGCAGGAAGTATAGGCAAGACAAGCAGAGAAGAGAATTCTAGGAACAGGAAGGCTGGGGCAGAGGAGAGCTGCCAGCCACCGCCATGAGAAGATGTTAAGATACCGGTAAGCCACGAGCCACGTGGCAACTTATAGATTAATAGAAATGGGTTGATTTAAGAAAAAGAACAGTTAGCAAGAAGCCTGCCACGGCCATACAGTTTATAAGTAATATAAGTCTGTGTGTTTACTTGGTTGGGTCTGAGCAGCTGCAGGACTGGCAGGTGAGAGAGATTTGTACTGACTGTGGGCCAGGCAAGACCAGGAAAACTCTAGCTACACTTTACCTTCTTGTAGGAGGGAGTGGGGGTCGAGTTTGGGGATGGGAGACTGGACACCCAGGAAGACAGAAGAGGGGGGATCTGTGATTGGTATGTAAAATTAATAAATAATTCTAATAAAAAAAATAAAAATTAGGAATAATGCAAATGATTGGCTTAGTGATGCTACTCAAAATATTAGAAAAACAAGAACAAACCAAATCCGAACACAGTGGATAGAAGTAAATGATAGGAATCAGAACAGAAATCAACAAAATGGAAACAATCCAAAGAAACAACAAATCTAAGACTTGTTTCTTCGAGAAGATAAAGAAAACTGGCAGACCCTTGGCGCAACAACCTGAAATAAAGAAAGCTGGGGAGCAAATAAAAAGAGTCAGAAATGAACAAGGAAACATCCCAACAGACACCAAAGAAAAACCACAATACCATAAGGGAATATTTTTAAAACCTGCACTCCATTAAGCTGGGAAACATGATACATGGATGAATCTCTAGATTTAGTCAAGCCACAAAAATAAAACCTAGAGAAAGATTAACTATCTAAACAGACCTATAACAAATGGAGAGATTGAAACAGTAAGAAAAGCCTTTCCAACTAAAGAGAATCAAGAACCGGATAGAGTCATGGCAGAATCTTAGAAAACATTCAAAGAAGTTATATACCCAGTACTTCTTAAAATTGAAAATATAAAAACAGAAGAACTACTAACCAAATTCCTCCAACAGAATCTCCACTCTAATAACCAAAATAATAACAACAAAAAAGTTCAGGCAAATATGCCTGACAAACATAGACTCAAAAATACGATGAAATACTTAAATCAGAATACAGACATACATAAAAAACACAATACACCATGACCAAGCTGACTTTATCTCTAGAATGCAAGGATGGTTCAACACATACAGATCAATAAATGTAATAAACCACATAAACAAAACTTAAAGGCAAAAATCATATAGTCATCCTAACAGATACAGAAAAATTCTTTGACAAAATCCAACATGCCTTCATAATGAAAGTCCTTAAGAATGTAGGGATAGAGGGACCAATTCAACACAATAGAAGTTAAATATGAGAAACCCACAGACAACCTGATCTCAGGTGGAAAAAAAGCATGAAGCAACACCAGTGAAGTCAGCAATGGGACAGAGATGTCCACTCTCCCCACTCCTTTACAGAACTGTGGTTGGAGTACTACCTGGAGCAATAAGGCAAGAGAAGAAATTCAAAGAGGGCACAAAGAAAAAGAAGTCAAACTATCCATATTTGTGAATGATATGATGCTATACATTAGAGATGTCAAAAGTTCTTCAGAAAAAAAAATGTCTGGAAATGAGCAACTGATTCAGCATTTAAGGAAGATAGAGAATCGACTGCTCAAATAAATATCTTTTCTATACATCAATAACAAATGCACAGAAAAGAAATTCATAAACATATTCCCATTCACAAGAGTCTCAAAAACTATCTAGTAATAAATCTAACCAAAGAAGTGAAGGAACTCTACAATGAAAACTTTAAACCTCTTCAGAAAGAGGCAGAGAAACACAATAGAAAACAGACATTCCATGCTCAAGGATTCGAAAAATTAACATTGTAAAAATCACAATTTTATCTAAAGCAATTTTGTCACAACAACCCCAATCAAAATCCCCATCTCCCCCTTCACAGAAACAGAAAAATATTATCCTAAAATTCATATGGACCCTAGACAAAAGATACCAGACAGTCCAAATAATTCAGAAGCAAGAAACAATACTGAGCTATTATTTTCCAGATCTTATGATAAAATACAGAACCATAGTAATAAAAACATTATTCACTGGCAGGAAAACAGACATATTGGACAAAGATGTCAAAAACATATGCTGCAGAAAAAACGAACATCTTCAACTAATAGTGCTGAGAAAACTGGATGTCCACATGCAGAAGAATGAAATTAGACTAGTGTATGTCACCTTACATAAAAACAAACTCGAAATTGATTAGAGACCTAAACCTGAAACTTCTAGAAGGATGCACGGACAGTACCCCACATGATATTCATATAGGACAGGACTTTCTGAATAGGCCTCCATTAGCACAAGAATAATAGCCAACAGCCTACAAGTGGGATTTCATAAAACTAAAGCTTCTGCATGTCTAAAGGAACAATCCACCAGGTGAAAAGGAGGCCCACAGTATGGCAGAGAATCCTTGCCAGTTATATTTCTGACAGAGAATTTAGTATCCAGAATATACAAAGAACCCAAGAAACAATGATTCAAAAAAAAAAA
>CABHPP010107326.1:0-12454 GCA_902168425.1 Peromyscus attwateri
TAAGTTGAACTGACACACTGAACAGAAAGGTTGATTGAATAGTAATTAAACATTCTGATGTGATTTGCTGGGTGTTTCACTACAATAGACCTGGCTTCGGTGGTAGACATTGATTTTATTTAAATCCTCTTATTTCTTTTAAACTAGTGAGAAGAGTCTGTGCTATTTAAAACGTATTTCTGAGCGCCAGAATATTGGCAATCATCTTTATATAAGCTTTAACTCTAAAAATATTACCATTGTGAAGTATTGCAAACCTCCTTTCCTACGAGAGGCAGTGTGACCTGGTTAGAGGAGGGCTCTGCAACTAGAAGGCCAAATACCCAAATTCTATACTTAAAAAAGTAAAATGAGTAGGAAGACTTAACTCCCCAGAATGATAAAAGGAACGTTAGCATTATTGTAGTAGATAAGAATTGCTCAGTAATTTGGTACAAAAAAGCATTATGTAAATATTATTGAAGATTATGATTTCACCTAAGCTGCATTTTTAATTGACACATCAATGTTGGAAATTAAAATATTCCTTTCCTATTCTTGAAAGTCTGTTAACTATAAACATAAAGCTTGTTTGTGGAGCTAGATTTATTTTTTACAAATTGAAGATCTTAGAAACACAACCATTGATTGTCACAAAATTGTCTGTGTATAGTCACAAAGTTCTTGAGATGTAGGAGCCTTGAACTGGACAAAGACAACTCTAGGGATGTTGTAAGTTGAGCGGAGAGAAATGGTGTGGTAAGGCCAGAGAGGTAGAAGTATAAATATAAAGGGCCCTGCTTCCCCTTCCCTGTAGAGAGCAGTTATGTGGAAGGAAGAAAGGAAAGAATGAGGGGGTGCAGAGTGAGCTAAAGAAAGGAGACCAGAAGGCAAGGAGGAAAGAGGGAAGGGAGGAAGGCCCTGCACTGCCTCTGAACACCTGGCCTCCATGGTGAAGGCGTCCCATAATTTAAATTGAAGAGAGTAATAAATGTAGGGTAAATAGACACTTTAACTAAAATACTGTACATATTTCACAAGATTATTTTCTGCTTAAAAAAAATACTGAAGGACTATATGCCCCAAGACGCAAACCTATCTAGTTTCTGTGCCTGCAGATACGTGATCATCTAGCAGTGACTGCGTAAGTCACCCCGTTTCTTTTCACATCTTGCTTCCAGGTAACATTTGCCCCTCACAGACTCCACTGATTTCCATGTCTATATTTTTGTCCCCTTCACATTTATCAGCAGCTCTAATTCTGTCTCTAGTTAATTTTCCCTAAGGTAAATTTCTTCTGTCTTCCACTTACCTTTATCCTCTGCATTTCCAAAAGACTTTGCTTCAATCAACATCTATGTATCCCTCCCAGTTTCTTCAGACTCATGATTTGCCTCCAAATTTATATTTCTACACACAGAATTATTTAGTTCTTTAACTGTTCATATTTCATACTTGTCCAATATTAACTCACAGTGGTCATCCATCCTCCCTGTTGATTATCCACTCAATCTCCATCGGTAGCATCACATTATGGCGTCTTTACATGAACCGCAGCCTACTAACCCTTTGCTCACTGAGGCTCTACATGCTTTGAGTCATTTTCCTTTCTTTACATTCCATTACCACTACAACAACCTACAAACATTTGTCAGTTCACATTAACACCCGTGGACCTCTGTCTCTTCTTGACCATCTCTATAGTGTGCTGTCTAGCTAAGGATACCACAATGCGCAGCAATAGATTTATAAAGAGACCGCACATGTTTATCTGAAACATTCCCTCTTTTCTAGACACGGTTCCTGATCAGTTTGAGTGCAGAATAATTCCTGTGCTATCACAGCCACGTGTAAGAAAAGTCTTCAATCATGCCTAAAGTCTTCATTAAGAAGGAGAAAAAAAAAAGTGGTCTCTAGGCATATAATTGTGTTCCAAAATAGCATTCCAGAATTAATGCTGTCCATTCTGCCTTGCAAACTGTGATCTAATGCATGTTGGGTTACTGACTCCTTAAAAATAAAAACCTTATTTGAAAAAAAAATCCGTCTATTTATTCTTATCAATTCTTTTTCTCTCATGCAACTTATCCTGTAATTCCCATAGCACTTCACAGCTGTTCATATCCAATTCTTGTCTTCAAGTTCCACTGCGTAGGTATAGCTTTTCTGATTCTCTGTCTTCCTTGGGGGATTATGATGATAGAGACTGGTGGCTCACTCTCCTTTTCTATCTCCATCCCTGAAAAAGTTTTGAGTAATGCCACCTATCTGAATGCCAACTACCTTCCTTGCTATGCAACTTGCTTTGAGTTTGGAATATGGACCGAATATATCTTAATATTTAGTTTAATAATTTTTGTCATGAACTGTGTTTTCCTCCTTGCATTAGGAAAGTGATGAGTAGAAAAGTGTTATAGATTTCATGATGAGGATAACAGAGCCTCTGTGTCAGGCATTCACTGAATAAGAAAGCATCCCTGTCTCTCTAGAGTCTCTGTTTGGGCTATATCCATTAGAGAGGTTTACAAACAACTATTTTTTTTTCTCTTTTCCATGTCTGTGGCATTAAGAACATCAGTACACACTTAACATTATTTAATTCTTTCAATATAAACCAATGCACATGTCTCCTTTGCTATTACACTGTAAAGTAATGCATGCCTTGCCTTGTCTGATCTAGCTTTGTGTATTTGAAATTTTTTGTTGTTGTTGTTGTTTTGTTTTTGTTTTTTTGTCTTTTGTTTTTCCAGGCTGGCCTTGAACTCACAGAGAACTGCCTGCCTCTGCCTCCCAAGTGCTAGGATTAAAGGCATGCGCCACCACTGCCCAGCCTGAAATTTCTAAAACACTTTTTAAAATATAGTAGGCATTTAAAATAATTTCAGAAACTCTAGTGTTCCTCTTAGTTTATTTTTTATTCATGTTTGGCCAAACATCTCACCTGTGGACAGTCCTGCTTATCTATACCCATTTTCTCCTCAACCCTGAGCACCTGTCTCTAAAATCTTAGTGATCATGTTTTTCCTCAAGCCCACTTTCAACTAGTTTAACCTCTAACAACACTATTATTAACACTGCCACCTCTTTTAATAACTGGATGTTTCTTTCTTCACATTGCTCATGGTTTGGCCACGGCTCTCATATCCCCATTTCATCTTTAATCAACGATTACTCTCATGGCTTTTAAACAATATGCTAGTGATTTCAAAGTTCTCAGCTTGAAGCCATAGGTTCTCTCTGAGTGTATTCTATTTATTTTTATAAATCATTGCCTAGATGACTACCATTACCTCATACTGAAAGTGTTTAAAATGAACCCAATGACTTCTAGCACACTAGTTCTCTTTCCTAATTTCTTCCAATTTAAACAGATAACCATTTTTCTGAGTTCTTAAGATAAAGTTTATTCCCATTTTCTTTTGCTCTCTTTCCTTCTTAAACATAAGCTACACTAGAGGCATATTCATGTTTTATGAACTGATTCTGTGGTAGATTACATCAGCTTTCCTTACACTTTGATCTTATTCTCAAATCAGGTGACTTCTGTCATTTCTTAGGTTGTACATGTTGAACACTTTATTTGTAAAATGTTTCTTACACTAAGTTATGAATCATTCCACTTCTCCCTTTTAAAATAAACCAGTTTCTACTATCCACTGAGTAATTAGAAGAATATTTATCATTTCCTTAATCTTTAAATTCAACATTAACTTAGGAACTTTATTATATTAAAACGGAAATTATATTACACTTAATGGAGAGTACAAAATTGTTTTATACTATTACATATTAGTTTGAGCAAAGTTTCTTACCAACACACATTTAAATACCTTTCCCTAACAGTATCTTTAAGCTGAAATGACTACCCTATTTTATAATTTTAATTCATATTAGTTGTTACTTCATCATTATCATTACCAAATAATAGATTAAAAACCTTCAGCTGAATATAATCAAATCCAACGAAAATCTTAAAGATTTGATTGTGGTCACTGTGCCGTTCTAAGTTTTTATTCAGCCTCACTCTGCTTAATTACTGGGATAATGTTTTTTCTTTTGCGATCCTATAATTAAACTGAGGATTTGAGAACAACTGATCTTGCACTATGTTTCAACTGAGATTTCCAAGTAAGAAAACAAAACAAAACAAAAACCCTCCAAATCTGGTATTTAAATTTTCTATTCATATTTCTATTGATTGTAAATACAGTCTTACTTTGGGATGATGATAATTATTGAGTAAGGATTTGTTTAATTTTTGAAAAAAAAACCTCAAGAATTTCATGAAAAAAAATAAGATTAATAAAACATTGTATCACCCATTATTGTTATTCTTGAGGTAATAAAATTATGTTTTAGGGAAGAAAATGAACTTGACAGGGTTGTGAATCATAAAAAGAATATTCATGCTAGAATATTTTTAAATAATCAGATGGCTGTTGATGCCTCCTTTTTTGATGATACTTTTGTCTTTTGAAGTCATTGTACACTATGGCAGATGTTTATGGTGACTGGATGCCATGCCTTCAGCTGCACTTCTGTTTATAGTTTATTTATTTTTAAAGGTCACTGCTACTCAGTTAAGCCATGTCCTTTTCCAACACAGATGGTTCAACCATGTTTGTGCCAACAAGACCATCATGAACCCCTGATGGTTTTATCACTTAGCATTTACTTAAGAGGCAAAGCAGAGGAGAGAATTTCATAGAGGTTCTACCTCGGCAAGCAGCCACAAAGAAAGTACTATTTCTCTACAAAAAACCCTAGTGGACTAGAGGCACAGGAGCACCTTTAGTTATAGGGAAGCAAGCTATCATTAAGCTTAGGGACACATGTGGACAGAAAAGCAGATTGAAATCCATAAAAGAAGGAAAATGGTTTCCTAAGTCTTAGGAAAATCTGACCACATCTTTGATTAGCCCTGTTCAAACTATGCTGTTTTAATGATCTCCCAGGAAGGAACAGATGTGAAATGAGAGTTTTTCCACCCACTGAAAAGAAAGCATGCCTTCCACCTAAAGTCATAGTTTTAACACGAGGCATGTTAAATTAGGATGGCTCCAGACTAGTTAAATTTAAATAATGAGCTCTGAAAAATGAGAAATGATCGCTGCTTTATGTTGCATCACCCACGCCTATTATAAGCCACTGAGCTGTGTGAGCTCATCTGAATGGTTACACATAATCTAAGAATGCTATTTCATTAGCATACAGGAGGAGTGTCAATAGATTCTAGTCCCCAAGAATGCACAGAAGGCTGGAGTCAGGTACCTCAATGGGAATCCATCTCAGCCAGCATGACAGTCTTTATCATTCCCCCAAAGGAAAAGCAAATTCTTATGGTCAAATTAAGACTCCATTAATGGAGGAATATTTTTTCTAGTTTTCCAGCCATCCTCAAAATGTGGACCTTTTCCATTTTCAGTTACAACAGAAGACACCTTATAGTGCATTTGCATCCTGCATTTTGTGGAGCCAAATCCTCCACAAATCAATAATTTTGATAACATCTAATATGTTATCAGAACACACAAAAATTTACAAACATTTGTGAAAATACTGTGTTTAAATTATTAAGTGCATTAGGTGACATCCAATTTCTTTAAAAAAATACCCTAAAACAAATGTTTATTTTTCATTTATTGTCATAAGTGACCTAATAATACAGATGCTCAAATCTTAAAATTAAATAATTATGCATACATTTGAAATATTTAATTTTGATATTGATTTATGTAGTGTGAGTGTATGTGTGTGTGTGTGTGCATGGACACAAGTGTGCCATATCATTTGTATGAAAGTTGGAGAAGAATATATGTGAGTACTTTTCTTCCACTACCATGTGACACCCAGGGATCAAACTCAGGTTTGGTAGAGAATGCCTTTGCCCACTAGACTAGCTCCCTGGCCATGAGTTCTTTAGGGGATATTAATTTTCATCTGAACACTAAAATTATTTTAGTAGTATTTTGTTCTCTATTCTATCATTTTTTTCTGAATTATAACAATGTTGCACATGAGATTGAATATTTGTTCTTTATATGCTCAGTAAAAGTCATCTCTTTGAATCCATTAAGAATTGGTAAAGTATTAAATGTTAGGGAATCATCATAGCTTCAGTGAGAAAATAAAGCATATTAAAGGAATTAACAAATTTTTAGATGAAAAAATGATCTTTAGGGTAGGCTGGTGATTTGGCAAAATCTTTTGTAAATAACTTCCCACAAAAAAGAAAATATGAATTAATATTAAATGTTTTGTTTCTACTATAGCAAATTATCACTAATAACATCAAACAGTTCTAGGGAAAGCACCATATCAAGTACACATCTGCCAAAATTGCTGGTATACAAGCCACAGTTCAGTCAGATGAGCTGCTAGTGCACAGGCCACAGCTCAGCCACATGAGCTGTTGGTGCACAGGCCACAGCACAGCCACATGAGCTGTTGGTGCACATGCCACAAGCATAGTCAATCACATGAGCTGCTGGTACACACACCCAAAACACCATCACATGAGCCTGTGAAAATACCCAAGCCTCCCTCAGGTTAATTCTCTACAGTTAATTTTTATTACTTTGCTATTGCATTAAAAAAATAGAGACAATGTTCTGGAATAGTGGTTGCTACATTTTAAACAAAATAATTGATTTTCTTTAGCAAACTGCTATACTAACACTGATTCTGCATAATTGCTTCATGGATATAAACAGCTTTTATGTAGCAAGTGTTATTTTATATGTATGTTTTATTGTTTCTTTTATATTTTCTTCTTTTATTGATTTCCTTAATTCTGAACACTTATTAGCCATAAAATTGATATTGTATTCAACTTTTAGTTAATATTTTATATAATTTATATGTTCTTAAATAATTTAATTTTCAGAAATAAGGATGGTCAATATTTGAGATCAGCTGAAATTATCTATCCAACATCCTTATTATATGAAAAATACCTCGAATGCATTCAGTTGTACCAGGAACTAAATTTGTATGCATTAATTGTGTATGAAGTTGAATATGAAATGCAGAAGCCTATATAGAATTTTTAACTTGTCTACGTCTAAGGCAATCTAAGAATTATCTTCTTTGCTGGGCAACACGTGCACAGCTTTCAGTTCAATTCCTAGCACCAAAAAAAAAGTTTCTGAGAAAAATAATTCCCTTGCTACAATTTACTGCAAGTGCTTTCCAAATCATTAATGAGCAGAGTATTAGTTAAGGCTATTCTATGTCTTCTGTACTAAGATGCAGAAGGTTTCATTATGTAAAAAATGATATGACGGGGTTGAAGATGAAGTTAGATTATGATTAAGAAAGAGTGACAGGAAAAAAATAAGAAACATTATGTAATCTAGGAAACAAAAACACACCAATTTATAAAGTAGATAGTTTTCCATGAAATAAACACAAGTTAATGTAACTATATTTTATCCAATAAAATAGACCTCAAAGTATAAAAATTAACTTATTTATACACCCATGATACTATTTGCAAGAACAAATAGACACTATTTTAACATATTAGCTCTATATTAAAATATTCCTTTTACAAGTAAGGTCTTAATTCCCACTCAGAACTCAACTTCCACACTTTAAGTACTGTTAAGTTTTCATGCAGTCATTATAACTCATAGCATTGTGTAGCTGGCCCTTTTTCTCTTTTTCAGTGCAGATGTTTATTGATTTGGGATTAAATAGAACGTAATGCTAAAAATAACCTGTACTTTAGTTTTTTAAAAGTTCTACCTTACTGTGAGATATCTCAACTTTAATGACCTTCCAGACCTCACACCCAGGCTCCTCATAATAGGCTTATTGTTATTTCTAGAATAAACAATGGTTCTCTGCGCAGAAAATCAGTTCTACAGTTAATCCAAATATCTTCCAACAGTTCAAGTTTGAATTCTCAATCACTTGTCTACCTTCGTCATTATTTTGTATTTAGTCAGTCACCAAACTTTCCCACGTTTGTTCTTCAGAGATACTTGCGGGCTTTTTTTGGTCTTCATTTCATAATCCATTTATTCCTACAATTTTATTTTGGGCATTGGACACCTTCTACCCTTCTACCCACCTTCTATTCCTTTTGAGTCCCTTATGTTCTACTCTACATATGGATATTGGGAAAATATTCCCATACTCTATTATTCTTTCATTATTTAATTAAAAATCTACAGAAAATAAGTTTTTTCTTCTAATCCTCTAACCTTTCCCTAAATTTCAAGGCTGTAAAAGCTGTCATGGTTGTGATGATTAATTCTATGACTTCTCCAAACAAACCGGTAAATAACTCATAATTTACAATCATACTAACCAGTCACATGGCATTCATATTAACACCTCCACACTTTTGTTGATTTTTCTTCCTTCCAACTGAAATGTTTTTGTATTACAGCCAATTAATTAATATCCTGTTTATACTTTAAGGATATTTATCTATTGAATGATTAGCCCTTTAACTGGAAAAATATGCTATGTTTATTTCAGACTCCACCATTTGAAATGCTCTTTCCATTATTGTATATTTAATAGCATTTTCTTTATTTGTTAATGACTAATTTACATATTTGGATAACAGACCCTTTAAAGGAAGGGGGTGTGCTTGCCACTGTAATTTTGTATCTCTTACAACATTAGAGTAATACTGGAAATGATTAAGTGCTTAATAAATAATGCTACTTCATTTAGTCTCTATATACTAAAAAATAAAATCCTGTATCACTTCATTCAGTGTTACTTAGAGGATGTGGCACATCCAGACACTGAAAACTCAGAGCAGAGTTGCATTCTTAGTAAATAATTACAAGAGTGCTTCCCAATAAATAATACGGGAAGTTTCTTAGGTATAATATGGAAATATGGGGCGTATCAAATGATGAAATTATTTATCTGTTCTTGTTTAATTTTTCTAAGCAATTGCAAAAATTGGTACTATTAGGTACTTGATATTCAAAACTTTAATAAACAGTATTTGTCTTAAACCCTGATTCTCTGTCTGTCTATCTGTGGTCTTTTTCCAAGGTAGAGTATTTTCTTCAAGTATTGATAGCATAAATCGTATTGTCTTACATTCAGAGATAATAACATATGTTGAGTATCATACCATTTTTCAATTGTATCCTATTGTTAATTTTTTTTCTCTAAACAATAAATCAAAGGCCTGGACTACCAATATGCTGAAGTGACTGGTGAAATCAGTCGGAATTTCCACCATAAGATGTATTTTCAATGTATGGGAGAGAAAAATATTAACCTTAGACATGTGCTTGATCCTGGACTCAGTGTAAACAACATAAAATAACTAGGGGACCACAGAATATTTTCTAACAGCACAAGAAAAACAAAAATTTCTAAAAGTAGTGGCAGTGGTTCAGAAGGAGTAAGAAACAACCAGTCTCTTCAGGAGACTGCAGAGTGTGGACAGTAATACCCACCCATTAGCAGAATCTTGGCTAAGAATGAAAGCACAGCTGCTGTGCATAGAGAGAGGAGAGTCTAAGCCATTATTCTGTTCTTTCAGCCACAGCTCTCCCACCGCTGGTAATCATTGTTGATAACATAATCCTTGAGCATGAAGGGAAGCAGAGCATGTAAACACTGAGGGCTCACAGGAATGCAGGACTGACTGGGAATCCTTCTCACACTCAGGAATGTTAAGTACTGGGAGCAGAAAAGGCTGTTTAAAAGGTGCATTGTATTTTCCCTGTTCTGAAAATAACAATAAAAGAATTCTGCTCTTTCTCCGCTAACACAGCAGAAGGTTACCTCTGCCTGGCATTTTCCAGTTCAATGTGCTTCTAAGTGCCTATAAAATTCAACTTGATGCCTAAAGAAAACTGCAACCAACAGTTGTCCTGAGAGAATGGATCCCAAAGTCTTGTCTACGGGGCTGCAGCTCTTTGTCCCTGTCTCTCTGTCTGCCTCTTTCTCGGCCTGTCTGTCTCTCTTTGTCTCCTTCTCTAAAAATATTAAATTTAGTATTTTATAAAATTTGCATGTATTTATTGAGACAAACTTCTTAATTATATTAATTAATACAATAACCAACTACACTGTAAATTATTATTTTTTGCAAATATTTTAGGATTTGCTCTGATACAATTTATTTATCTACACACTTGCAAGTAAGCATTTGAGGTAGAAATTGGGTGCAAATTAGCATATGCAGCATATTTATACATTAGGCTATAATCACACATCTTGTGTTCTCTAATATAGATAAGAAACTGCTTATAATACACAATAAATATGTCTCTTAATCTGTGAAAATAATAAAGGTATTATTTACATGACTTTTAAATACTCAGATTCTATAATAATACATTAAAAAGTTTTAGAATATGTGCTTGAGAATTATTAAATAAATTATTTTAAACATAGTATTATTTATGGGTTTATGAGCTTTCAAATTGTAAAAATTTCCAATTATAGTCAATATGATTTTTATCAGTGTTTCTTTATATTAAGTTTATGTGATTGTGAATATTTTATTAATATTTCTTGCAAGAAATAATAGTTTTTTCCTTGTAAATGAAAAATCATGTGCCTTCACAGCAACACTTCCTGTTGTGTGTGTGTAAACTCTATGTTCACCTGCACACGCAGTTATTTTCTATACCTGAGTGCATGTACACACGTGTAAACACATTACTACTATTTGTATTTCTAAAAGTCAATGGAGGTACACTATACATTTCGACAAGAGCGTTTTTCTTATTTTTTCATTCATGTTAAAAAAAAAGGCTTTACTTCTCCCCAGCCAGTGAAACAGGAACCATGCTCATGAAATCAGGCCAAAGAGGCCATCTGTGGCTGTTCATTTCTCTATTATCAGTCCTTTAATTTCTCAAAATATTTTCTGCAATAGATTGACTATCTGTTTCATAAAACTAGACTGCTTCAACATGTTCCAGCAGATTTGTTTCCTGAATTACGAAAGATCTTATAAAAAAAAACAAAACACCTATCTTCTGCCTTTATCTCTTACTATATTTAAAGGAATTCAAATTAATCCTTCCTGCACTTCTTTACAGAAATTTCTGAAACATTATATTAATAATTGTATTTACAGTGTTTTTCCATAGCTTATGATACTTAAGTAGAGTTTACAAGAACATTTACCACAGAAATTCCTTCTACACTGGTAGTAGCAGCCGTGCACATGGATTCTAATAAATGGCTTTTCTTACATATTGTAGAGTTCCTGGTAATTATTTAACAAAATGTTGACAAGGCTGTTTTTACTACAACTTTTAGTAACTGCTATTTCTGTGTCAAGCAAGAAGTCTGTGTTAGGGCTGTTCTGCCCTGACAACATAAGCCCAGAAAAGTGTTTCCACTGTGAGCCTCAGTTTCACATGTATACATACACTCAGTTACACAACATAAAATCTCTATTTAAAAAATTGCAAAGGCTTTTATATGTGTGTCTGACATTTTTTTTAGTTAATTAATTTATTTATTTTATATTCCAACAGCCTCCCCTCCCTCTTCTCCTCCTACCCCCTCCTCCCTCTCTCCCCACCCTCCACCCCAATCCACCTCTCCTCTGTATTTGCTCAGAAAGGGGCAGGACCCCCATGGGCATGAGCACAGCACAGCATATTGAGCTGCAGTACGACCAAGCACCTCCTCCTGTGTTCAGTCTGGGCATGGCAATCCAGCTTGAGGAATAGATTCCCAAGGCCAGTCAAAGCACCAGGGACAGCCCTGCTCCCACTGCCAGGAGTCCCACAAACAGACCAAGCTACACAACTGTCTCATATATGCAGAGGGACAGTCTTCTTAGCTGCGGTATCTCTGCTTCTTCATTTATGTCTGCAGTCCATACTTTATCTCTTATTGTCTTTTTAGAGAATTACTTCCATAGGATTGTACACACTCACCCTGTGAACACTATATTCTGTCAATTAACTACATTGAATTCAATAAATTAATATATATTATTTTATAAAAATATTTACTAGTTTTCCTTAATCTTATTATTTATGTTTCTCTTTGCCTTCTGCTGACCCTTTCTGTGGTACCATGGACTTATAATTCCTGAAAATTTTCAATTAATAATATTTTTAGTAACAAATTTTTTTTGTTTTTGTTTTTGTTTTTTGAGACAGGGTTTCTTTGTGTAGTTTTGGTGCCTGTCCTGGATCTCGCTCTGTAGACGAGGCTGGCTTTGAAATCACAGAGATCCACCTGGCTTTGCCTCCTGAGTGCTAGGATTAAAGGCGTACGTCACCGCCACCTGGCAGGTAACAATATTAATATTAATCATAATTTTATCTAGAAACGGGTAAATTAATGGAATAGTTTTATTTTATTCATAGTAATTTAGACAAGGGCATTATCATAACTACCAGGATCTAGGAAAGATAATAAATAACAAATTTTATAAACAGGTTTGTAAAAGTGCACATAAGATCACAGAAAATTGCTTATTCAATGTAGCATTTCTTCATATGTTATTTCTGGACAA
>CABHPP010107327.1:0-20936 GCA_902168425.1 Peromyscus attwateri
AGAAACTACAGAAATCATCTAGGCCTTTTTCTCTGAAGTCAACCTACAAATCATATATTATTTGCATCTCACTGTGTTCATATTTATTCCATATCCAATAAATTCTAATGCTTCCAAATTTTCTACTTAAAATATCTCCCTTTTATATATAACTTGTGTCCATAATTTAAATGACAACTCTTAGCATTAATGACTGAAATACAAGAAAATTAGGTCTGAGACATTGGTGTTTAGAGAGAAAATATTTCCCCAATTAAAATAAAACGATGTTGTGGAATATTATTTTAACAAGGCAAAGATGTGTTACATTTGTTTATGCTGCAGAATATTACTTTAACTGTGTAAAGGCATGTTACTTTTATTTATGTTGCATTTGTTTAATTATGAAAAGCTATTTTTTTCTTGCCTGCCTAAGGCACCTGATTGGTCTAATTAAGAGCTGAATGGCTAATAAAGGATAGGTGGGGCTGGAAGGCATAGAGCATAAATTGGAGGAGAATCTAGGCTCGAGAAAGGAGGAACAAGAAAAGAAGGAGGAGGAGAGAACTAGGGAGATATCTGGGGCCAGAAGCCAGGCAGTGCTAGCCAGCCAGTCAGGAGAAACAGCAAAAGTAAGATTACATAAGGAAAGAAAACTAAAAAGCCCTGAGGCAAAAGGTAGATAAAGATAAACAGGTTAATTTAAGTTAAAAGAGCTAGTCAGAAAAAAAGCTAAGCTAAGGCCGAGGATTCAAAATTAATAATAAGTCTCTGTGTCATGATTTGGGAGCTGGTTAGTGGCCTAAAAGAAAAAGTATGGTACACAATGATGTTTAAAAAAAATTCAGTGACCTAAGAACGTATCAGTGACATCAGGAATGAGCACATCATTCATTCCTAACTGCAAAGAAATAAACAGAAAGTTTTAAAACACTAATACTGATGAAAGCATCTATATTGTTTGTGAAAGGCAGCATAGTACATAGTCTTTTAATAATATGTTTTCTTCTGAGTTCCACTATACTGACTATTTACAATGAGTATTAACTAGTGAGGTCAAAAGATAAGGGTTCGTGCTTAAGTGAGCTTTTTGAGAAGGATTACCAACCTATGCCAATATGTTCTGGGGAGAATTGTTTTTGACAGTCCTGTATGCTGACCAGTGCTCACATCTCCAACATTTGAGAGCAAAATTGGAGTATATGATTTGCTGACTGCTTTGAAAATTGCCTTTTGATAGCACAACTGTGACACTGAATTCCATTTCTTTGCTAAAGTGTTTCCACAATAAAGATGTCCTGGCGTTTCATTAACACTCATAGTTGTCACTTCCATCACTATATTCTGTCTCTAAGATATGAGCTATTGAAGACTTGTTTACCCTCCTTCTTCCACATCATTTCCCACCTGACATGAATGATAGCTCAAGCAGCTGTGTCTATACTATACCACTGAGTTTCCCCCCAAGGATTATACTTGAGTTTTTCAAACTGTTGTTTTCTGAATCCAAATCTGACACTGCCTAGGCAACAACTTAATTCATAGTCTATCAAGAGAATGTTCCCCTTTCCATCTATATAGCTGTGTTTGCTTCACTTAAAATGGCATGCCAGATTTGTATTATTTCCTTAATTTGATAAAAGAATAAGAAAGTGAGTAAAGGGGGTGAGTAAAATAAACCTTCATGCACCATTATCTGTCATTACTTCTGGCTTAGGAAATTCATGTTTATTATTTTCATCGGCTAATATGAAGAAAGAAAAAGGGAAGTCACACTTAAGACACATCTAAACTAGGGACCTTAATTCTTCTTATAAAATTGTAAAATGATACTATTTGTCATTCATTTTGCCAAAGGTGATAAGCCTAAGTAGCTAGCATATAGAAATTTTCAAATTACAATGGAATTTTAGTTAATGTTTACCTGTATTCCAAGGCTGTCATTTTTTTTTTGAGTATATGTTTGATAGTCCATAAAACTGGCTTTTGTTATTTGGAAATTCAGGCTGTAGATCAAATGTCAGGTCATCTGGTTGAAGTGAGGTTTGGATCTGAAAATGTAGTATTGAGAGTGAAGCTATAAAGAACATCTCCTTGAACAGCTATGACTAGAGTATTTAATAGTTTTAAGGGAAATATATATTCATCGCATTCCACAGGTGAAGCACATGCAGCTCAAAGGCATGGTTCCCACAGAAATATCCAACAGCAAGGTTTGAGGAATGCTTCTGCTATTATCATCACACTAACATCACATAATGATATTATCTTACTTAGTGCCATTACCATACCAACATTTTCACCTCTAGTAACAACTAGTATGTATTAGTAGAACAATATAAATAAGTAGTTTAGCTAAGCACAGATAGAAGCTCAAATGATCTTAAGCTTTAAACACAGTCATAATATGAGAAACTGTACCTGTTTCTGTATTGACATGGGAGTGTTTGTGATTTCCAGGATGACAAAACGTACAGCTGTTCTGAACGAGATCGTGGGAGCTCACGGACTCTAGACCGACATCTAGGGAGCCTGCATGGGACCAGCCTAGGCCCTCTGCATATGGGTGACAGTTGTGTAGTCTGGTCTGTTTGTGGAGTCCCTAGCAGTGGGACCAGGATCTGTCCCTGGTGCATGACCTGGCTTTTTTGAACCTATTCCCTATGGTGGGGTGCTTCACTCAGCCTTGGTGTAGGAGGGAGGAGCTTGGTCCTGCCTCAACTTGCTATGCCATGCTTTGTTGACTCCCATGGGAGGACTGCCCTTTTCTGAGGGATGGATGGGTGGGTGGGGGAGGGAGCAGAAAGGAGTTGGGGGAGGGAATGGGAGGTGGGGGAGGGAAAACTGCGGCTGGTATGTAAAATAAATTTAAATTTTTTAATTAAAAAATAAAGAAGGAAAAAATGCACAGGTGTTAATTTAGTAATTTATACATGAAAGATTACTACAAACGTTTATCTACTTGCATAGACCTAGTACAAGGCCATGGGAGTCTCTTAGTAGTGTTTTCACATGAACATATATTTTGCAGACTTTCTAAGCCTAATATATGAAAGCCAATGAAAATTGCTGTGTGTTTCTAGTCCCCATCTCTGCCATTACTTCTACAAAGATATCTATACTTTCAATATAGCATAGAGTCTGTGGACTGTTTGGTATTGTGCTAAAGCAAAACTATACACATATATATATGATATATATGTGTGTGTGTGTGTGTATGTATGTGTATATATGTATATAAATATGTATATATATATAAACCAAAACAATTTTGCTTTAACACACACACACACACACACACACACATATATATATATATATATATATATATATATTTATATATATATACTCATTGGTAATATATTATATATTATATATTACATAATATATATTATAATAATATACTCACTGGCAATATATTATATGTTACATCAATCATATGCTATATAATATGTATTATATAATATATTGTGCATGTCATATTATATATGACATGCACTGTATATATTATATAATACGTAATGTATTACTAATGAGTATGTACTATATTTATATATGTTAAAGCAAAACTCTCATATATATATTTTATATATATATTTAATTGGGGAAATATAATATATATATTACCAATGAAGCAAAAAATTGTTCACCATCAAGGGAGCTATAAGGCCCCATTTGATTGAAAAGGGAAAGAAGGAAAAAGTATTCCTTGAGGTACATTTTTCACTTGCAAGTTCCAGAGTGTTCTGAATACTTGAGAGTTTCTTAATTTAAATATATTGATGAATAGGGATAAATAAATGCAGGGATAATTAAATGCAACAGTAGCTTTTGAATACATATATATGTATATTATATAATAAATACATATAATATTTATACACTACATATATATATATATATTGTGTTAGTAGATGAGAATAGAATCATCATATTGAATCTTCAAACACAGTACAACCATCTTTTTTCATTTGTTTTCACCTTCCAAACAACATGAAATGACAGGCAACAAATCCTTAATTTTCCAAGTGTTAAATCCATCTGTTCTCTATATATTGTGAAATGTACGAACAGGAGCTTTTTCAGTAACGAATGAGGTAAGCAGTTCTTATGTGTGTATTGAAACACAGTATCAGAATGAGATATGTGTGTATTGAAACACAGTATCAGAATGGGGCAAGGTGTTAAGTTAGCAGCAGTGTTCATAGAAGCAAAAGTATCTATGTAAAAATACCCTAAATTCCACTGAAAATGCATCAACAGTGTCTAACTTAAAATTAAATGTGTTATGGTTTATACATAAGATGGAATATTTCATGAAATAAATTAGTTTAAATTGATATTTAGCTATTAGCAGAGTGATAATTTGTTTGACATAAGTTCAACATCCATTTTCTATTAATACTTATAAAAACCTTATTTTTCTAGTATATTTCAAGAGACCAAACTATATTCTGGTCTACCTACAAACCATAATATTAACAGTGACAATTGTCTTTGAAAATGTATAGTCAAAATATACGTGATTAATATATATGCTGATAAGTCTATGTTTAATCTCATTACCTTAATGATTATATTGAGGAATCTACTTTTCAGGGCTATCAGATTTGGAAACTTTACTTACTCTTAGTGCAAAGCAATATTATCTTTCAGAATATTGTAAAAATAAAAGCATATTTCATTTTCTAAAGTAGGCATTATTGACAAGCCATTCTTTTTAAAACTATTCTACTCTTCCATATGAAATCGAGATTTCATTTAGAATGCTGAGTTTGGGTTAAAGATAATCATTTGGTGTTAAAAAATCAATATATTTGGCAATGTCTAAATAGTGTTAATATATTATCTCGATATTATCATCTCTTGATATATGTCTTCTGATATCTCTTGAATATGCTATAAGTTAATTCAGTTCATTATGATACTACAATGCAAAAATATCATAATTTTAAGTTCTTATTTTCCAGTCAATTTTAACATTTCCATGGTGGGTGGGAAATGTTGCCTAAAGTTCTAGAAGACTTGAAAATGCATTAAAGTAACAAATATGATAATAGTTGCATTGAAGCCAGGCATGGTGACACACCCTGACAGCATACCAGATGCTGAGGTGAGAACTTTATGCCTTCTAGGCCAGCTTTTGGTACTTTCAACAACAAGTTCACATCCAGACTGGACTATGTAGATAAGCTCTCTTACTGTTGCTATTATTTTAAGGGACAGGGAAGAAATTGAAATAACCCTAATAATTCAATTTTAAAGTAGTATCTCTTTCTATTATGAAAAATGAACTGCGAGTTCTTCCTTACAGACAGTGTAATTGTAGCTACTTGGGGATATGTAATTAGCAGAAACAGTATCACAGGTAAATAGAAAAAAAATGTTCACCATCAGGGGAGCTATAAGGCCCCATTTGACTGAAAAGGGAAAAAAGGAAAAAGCATTCCTAGAGGTACTTGCATTACTTACAAGTTCCAGAGTGTTCTGAATAGATTTACTTCCAAGATACTTGAGGCTTTCATAATTAAAGTTATATTGGTGAATAGTATCTGCAGGGATAATTAAATGCAAAAGTAGCTTTTGAATATAAAAACATACTGGTCTTGCCAAGAGAACAATTGGGAACTAGTGATGAGCAACAGATTCAAGTTGACAGTTAACACAAAAATTTTTGTCAAGAGAGCTTCTATCAGCAAAGAAAACTATGAAGCTTGCCCACTGATAAGAGATGTGGATTGAGTTCCTCCATGTTCTAATTGAATATGGAAAAGTGGTTATGATAAAACAAGTGTGTATTTCTCCCTGTTAATTTACCATAAAAATGTAACAGGCTAAATTAGATTATGAAGTCATCAGAGACTTGATATTTCATTCATATGGTTTTATTCATCTGTTTCCTGGTTATGGTAAAGGGCAACTGAGCTACTATATTGTACTCTTTCACATTTAAATACAAATTAATCTCATATGCTGATAACTCTAGCTGGAAAGGGCTCAGTTTTACAGAAAAGATCTGATGTTCAATTGTGATCATTGACTATGGTAAGAATACTATAGTGACTGAGCTGATAATGTCAATGTTGTAGTACAAATCATTAGTAAAGAAATCCTAGGGAAGAAGTAGCCAGAGTTACAGCAAGAATGTGTCCATTGTCCTGCAGCATATAGTACCTTCTAAATCCTTGAAAACATATAAGGATTTAGAAAAACAAATGATTATATTAGAAGGACACAAGTACATTGCCTAAGATTCCCAAAACCTTTACTATCCTAGCATCAAACAACTCTACATTAAACAAGACAATCCAAGAACAAACACGACTCTAGAACTTTATCCTGGCATCTTAAACATGAAATAAATAGGAGTGAAACATTGTGTGTTAATTTTCCTTGTCAATTTGATTTCATTAAGAAACACCTTGAAAACCAATTCTGAGCATGTCCATGAGGGACTTATAGATTGTGCTAATTGAGGTAGAAGACCTACCTTAAATGTTAGTAGTACATTCAGTGGGGTGGGGTCTCAGATCGAATAAATAGGAGACAGTGAGATGAGCACTTGGCATCTGTCCATCTCTGTTCCTGGCTGTGGACATAGAGTGAACAGATGTTTTATGTCCTACTGCCCATGCCTTTCCCATCATGGTGGACTATACCTTCAAACTGTGGACTGAAATAAACCCCACCTTCTTTAAGTGACTCTCGTCATCTACTTGTCACAGCAACAATACACAACTACCTAGACATCTACACAGGTCCTAAGTGCTTCAGCATACTGGTTAGTGATTGAAGTTTTTGAAAGTTTGGGGGAAGAATTTTCCACCAGTAGAGGCAATTCCACCAGTCACAATCAAAGCAATTATGTACCTTTGTCATATCCAAGTGGAAAAATGGGAAAGTAAAGCCATGTTGTATAGCATACCAATGTAAAATGATCCCCATAATTGGAATTACGTTCCTGGAAGTAGGAACAGAAGCTGGGTCTTAAGGGCTCCCTTGGGGCAGGGGGTGAGAAGGCACAGGCGTCAACAACAGAGACACCAGGAGTCAGGTGAAGGGCCAACAGCAGACTCATTTATTCAGCAATGAGAAGAGCCTTACATACCCTCCTCCCAGCACCCAGGCTGTGTCCCAGTCCATGACATTGTGTGGTCACCCCTCACTGGCCAGGCATGATCAGGACCTCTGACAGTGCCTGTTGCTAGGCTCTCAGGCAGACTCCAGATTAGCTCATCTCTAGGCCTTGTGGGACTTATCTTTCCACACATAATGGCAAAGAAAACACCAGACAAAAAAATATAATAAACTACAGAAACTAACTCTCTGAATTCAAAATCTTCTGGTTCTCCCAAACAATCACTCAATCAAACAGCTTAAGAACTGAGCCTTGCAGGATTTTTACTAATCACGCCTTCTCCCTAGTTCTGCAACGGACTGGGAACTGTACTGCTGGAGATGTCTTTCTGTATGCTGTGAATGTGTGTTGCTCTGATTTGGTTGATAAATAAAATGCTGATTGGCCAGTAGCCAGGCAGGAAGTATAGTATTGGTGGGATAAGCAGAGAGGAGAATTCTGGGAAGAGGAAGGCTGTGTCAGGAGTCGCCAACCAGACACAGAGGAAGCAAGATGTGAAGGCAGAACTGAGAAAAGGTGCCAAGCCATGTGGCTAAACATAAATAAGAATTATGGGTTAATTTAAGTGTAAGAGTTAGTCAATAGTTAGCCTGAGCTAATGGCCAAGCAGTTTTAATTAATATAAGCCTCTGTGTGTTTATTTGGGTCCAAGCGGCCACAGGGCCATGTGAGCTGGTCAGGACCAGGAAAACTTCAGCTACACTGTACATTGTATTTCTTGCTCTGTAACTGAAAACCTGACATGAAGCAACTTAATGGAAGAAGGACTTACTTAGGCTCAGGGTTGAAGGAATTCTATCTGTCTTGGTAAAGTAGTCAAGGCAGCAGGAAATTGTGACTGCAGCAGTAATGGGTGCTTGCAGTGAAGTGGCTAGCCAGAAAGCAGAGACCAACAGAGAGTGGGACTGGAGACATGCTCGACTATTAACTAAACAATGAGTAAGTTCCTCCATTGACGATGTACCTCCTAAAGGTTCTCTAATCTTCACAAACAGTCCTACCAGCTGGGTACCAAGTGTCCTGACACTTGAACCTGTAGAAGATATTTCACATTTCACAACAAAAAGATAGCAACTATCTTGCTTACAGCCATAACAACAACGAAAACAAGCCAAGAATTTCCTACCTCGATTTCTGTTGTGATAAACAACAGGATCTGCAGCAACTTTAGGGAGGAAAGGGTTTATTTGGCTGACTGGTTACAAGTCACCATCTAGGGAAGTTGAAGCAGGGACTCAAGGCAGAAACCTAAGTCAGGAACCTGGAAGTAAGAACAGAAGCTGAGACCAGAGGAGACCTCTGCTGCTCACAGCCTTGATTCAGCTTCTGCTCAGCTAGCTTCTTCATACAACCCAGGACCCCCTACCTAGGTGTGGCATCACCAGACTCACAGCTGGCTGGGCAATCCTCCACCAATTAGCAATCAAGGAAATTCCACAGGCATGTGGATAGGCCAGTCAAGTGGAGACAAGCCTCAATTGAGGTCCCTCTTGCCCAGCATGTCAAGTTGACAACCAAGAATGACCATCACAGAAGGGGAAAACTGGATTTGAAACTCATCAGAGTTTGTCCTAAAATATTTAGTCATCTAAACAAGAATCTGGTAAAAGTATACTAGAGAACTTATTCAGCTTCATGCAGATATGTTCAATACAGAATTTTGTCTTCAAGACATATTTTTAGAAAACAGTTGGTTTTTTTATTATTACAAGCAACTGAAAAATAAAAAGTATCTCATTAATTAAGTTACATAAACCTGAAAATAAGAAAGATTTAAGGGTGATAACCAAATTTCTGTAATTAATCTCATCAACCCATGCATATGGAAATGGTTAACATTTCAACTTATCTGTTACAAATGTGCAGCCTGGGAGGAGGGGACTAGACCTGCCTGGACTGAGTCCACCAGGTTGATCTCAATCCTCGGGGGAGTCTTTGCCCTGGAGGAGATGGAAATGGGGGGGAAGGGGGGGGGGGAGGGGGGCAGGGTGGAACGGGGGAGAATGGGGGAATCTATGGTTGATATGTAAAGTTGAATTATATTGTAAAATAAAATAAAATAAATTAAAAAAAATTAAATTAAATTAAATTAAATTTAAAAAAAGCAAAAAAAAAAAACCAAAAAAACAAATGTGCAGTATGTGTGAGAGATACGCTATGGCATAAAATTCCATGCAGTAAATCATTCTAAGACTCAAAATAAGATTATTTTATATTACTTGAACTATTAATGAAGATAGAAAAGTGATTAGCTTTATATTATATTTTTATCTTTTTAATTTTTATTTTTATGGTGCAAATAATAAATTGACATAATAAATGAACTGATACTCATTCTCTATATTGGCAATCTATGGCAGAAAAATGAGAATACTTATAGGATTTTTTTTGTTTTTTTTTTTTGGTTTTTCGAGACAGGGTTTCCCTGTGTAGCTTTGCGCCTTTCCTGGAGTTCACTTGGTAGCCCAGGCTGGCCTTGAACTCACAGAGATCCGCCTACCTCTGCCTCCCGAGTGCTGGGATTAAAGGCGTGCGCCACCAACGCCCGGCTTACTTATAGTTTCATACTGAGAACACTGAAGTATATTTTTAAAATAATTATAAAATCAGTCAGTCAATGTAGAAGTTTAAAGTGAAATTATTGACTAACTTATAATATTTATTAATTTTGAGGCAATTACTGAACATTTTAAAACTATGGCGAGTGAAAGATAAACACTACTGGTAATATAAATTATGACTCAGAAGCTCAAACTTGATGTGTCACTAACTGGTAGAGAAGATTTGATCATAAATTTGATGATACTATTTAATATCTAACTATTAGGAATGATGGTGTGTGTATCAATCTGATATTTAAATCATTACATATTGCACACATTAAATGGACTTGGGTTATCTTTACAGCTTGGGACTCCTAATCCCTTTCACTATGAATCCGTGTTATGAAGACCATTTAAAATCAACAGCTCTATTGTTACACCATATGTTACACCACTTGCCTTTCTGCTGGTTTAATACAGGCTATAAGGACAAATGCAATTGCAAACACATACCTCACACATCTTGCATTCTTGGAGTCTTCTATCTTAATATGTCTTGAATATCCATAGGTAGGTAAGTTTTGTTTCTCATTTACAAGTAAGCAAATGACTGCTTTAGAATTAATTACACTATTACCTGGTAATTCATTATTCAGTAGATAAAGAATTCCAAGATCAACAAGGTGTTTCTGAAAAGGCTGATATTCAGAAGCCTATATGCCTTTGTTTCTACACATAAATTCACTTATATCATCAGAAAATCCATCCAGGATTTATATAGAACACATAAATTTGAGTGAATTCCCAGGAGAAGGAATTACCCCCAATCACCATGCTACTTCTATGCTAAAATGTGCATCAATGGTTATTATCAGTATATACCATACTCACTTCAAGGTTTCTGAACAGCTAAGTCTATAAACAAAAAGCAGAGAAAGTTGCAAATAGGCCTCTCAGAATCATCACCAGGATTCATGATGAATATGTTCAAAGTACAGCACGGATCCTCATAAAGTTTGAGTTGCCTGCAGCTCTCTGCCCTAGCTGAGTCCATGACAAGTACAGACTCTTGAACTAACACATGAGATTCAAAGAAACTGAACAGAGAATGAAGAGTTGGGATCAACTGATCTAATTTACTTACTTCATAGGGGATAGAACTGGAAGGTGACCAAGGACTAGACAACAGCAACTCACAAGGAAAAGAGAAATAGAAAGAGGCGGCTGCAACAGTGACCCAATAACATCAGACGCTCAGGAATTTCATGTATCAAGTAAGTTGTTCTTTTGTCGTATCTAGCTCAGACTTCTTAGGAATATGAAGATGTTATTCTCTGATCGTGGAAGCAATAGCTATTTCAACCTCAACACTTCATCCTCTTCTGTAAAGTGGGTGGTCCATTCTGTCTGGAGAAGCTGTTATGGTGACACCATTTTGGAAAAATTTTAGTATAGGAAAGACTGCTATAATCCAAGGGAATATGTCATAAAATATATCAATAATATAATAAATTCTCAATGGCTCCCTTCACCACACACCAGGTAGGCCTGTTCATTCCTATACCATAGGCCTGCCTAGCTCATCTAGGACTTTCACCTGCCCAGATTCCAGCAAAATCAGCTGCTACTCAACTCAAAGAACTACCAAGCTTCTGCAGTATTCCCTATGGCTGAGCCTCAAGGTAGGTTCACAACTTCCCATTCTGTAGTCTCCCCTGGATATTGCTGGACTTGCCTTCTGAGCAGCCGTATAACTCCATTCCTCTCCATTACTAAGGCCTTCCCAGATCTTCCAGTACTTACCTTCCCCAAAACACCAGATTTCTCCTTTCCTTTCCATATTATAGACCACCCTGGCTCTTCCAAGACTTCCCACACTGGAAGACTAGTTCCCTTTCACCCCACAAACCCACCAAGCTCTTCAAGGACTCCTCTTGCTCGCATGGCCAGATATGTCCAATCCTTCTTACTCTAACAGCACATATGGATTTGTGTAGTCAGGAAGCCTGCTCTTTTATTTTCTATAGGCCCACCCAGAGTGTATGGAATCTCCATTTCCTGCAATGTCACAAAACTGAGCCACTTCATTGGCATCTGTCTACCTCACCCAGCAGGCCTTCCAGCTCTTCCTGTATCTCACCTCTAAGTACTGCCAGACCTCTGTGTTCCTCTTAGGTTTCCCATACCCACTCTCCAGACTAGACCCATTCCTTCTCACCCTATGACTGTAGCTGGAGTTTTCCTGTGTCCACCCGGCTTCTACAGTCACTCAGACCCAAGTAAACACACAGAGACTTATATTACTGTATGGCCGTGGCAGGCTTCTTGCTATCTAGTTCTTTTATCTTAAATTAACCCATTTCTATTAATCTATAAGTTGCCATGTGGCTTGTGGCTTACCAGTACTTTTACATCTTGCTTCTCATAGTGGCAGCAGTGGTGGTTAGCAGCATCTCCTGACTCAGTCTTCTACTTCCCAGCATTCTCCTCTCTGTTTATCCTGCCTATACTATACTTCCTGCCTGGCTATGGGCCAATCAGCATTTTATTTATCAACCAAATCAGAGCAATACATTCACAGAATATAGAGTGATATCCACAGCATATGACATTCCTCTTCCTCCAGGATCTGGCTTCTAAGGGGTTCCCTAGACTTTAACCATCTAACTCCATACTCAGCTTCTTAAGATCTCCTGCCCTCGGTGGCCTGTTGGTCAGACCTTACTCAAAACATAATAATCACACTTGGAGAGCCAGACCAGAAGCCAACAGATGACAGAACAAGAAAGGGGTATGCTGAGACTTGTAAATTGTTTCTTGGCGCAGCAGTAGCCATATCTCAAAAGAAGACTAGGGATAAACCCTACAGCCATCAATGCAAGTATATAAACAAACAAACAAGCAAAAAATCCCCAAAACCTCAACCCTCTTACAGCTCAATCCTCTCCTGAACATTATACAAGCCTATACTAAAGAAAGAAGGGTGATTTGAGCAGAAAGAGGCACAACAAACTACTTTAAATACACAAGTTCTGACATAGAAAGTAAAGTAACACACACAATAAAAATTGGCAACATGGCCCTCACCAAAATTACTAAAGTTGATGAACTCCAATGAGAAAGACTTGGAAGATTGTCTAAACAAATAATTCAAAAGAATGATTATATGTGATTAAAAAAAATTCAAAGAAGTTATGAATGTACTCCAAATGAACAAAAATGAAGAGTTGAATGAAATGTAGAAGTAATACAAGATATTAAAATATAATTCAATAAAGAGATAGAATTGCTGAAGAAAAGCCAAACTTTTGAAATAATGGGGAAATTAAAAATTTAATAAACCAAATAAAAATCTCAGTAGAAACCCTACCAACAGAATGGTTCATGTGGTGAACACAGCCATAAGAAAATAAAAGAGAAGCATTGGATCACTCAGTAAAGGTCAAAGATAAATATTAAATATATAGATACAGATACATATATAAATGATCTAAATATACATGTATATGGACAGAACTTGACAATACAAACTGGCCCAGCCACTATGGAACATTGACTAAGACATTCTAGATACCCATCCCTGAGAGCGGACAATGAAAATATAATTTATTTACATGATGGAATATCATTCAGCTATAACAAAAAATAAAATTATTAAGTTCACAAGAAGATGGGTGGAGTTAGAAATCATTATCTTGAGTGAGGTAACCCAGACATAGAGAGACAAATGATACATTTCCTCTCATATGTGGATGTTAGCTTTGAATTTTTAGATATATGTGTATAAATTGGGTGTCCTTGATAGTCAAGAAACAAGTAAGTTGCAATAAAGGAGATATCAAAGGAAGAGTGTGAACTTCTATGAAAGAGATTAACACAAAAGTTTTAAATGAGGCAGGGAAAGGGAGACAAAAACCTGTGGAAATGGCATAGGGAGATCTAACACTGTAGAAATTTCATAAACTATAAACACATACAAAAAGATTTTAAATAGAGTTACATACATATATAAAATGCTTCTCCCAGACATCATAGACCACCAAATAACAAGTCTAGTTCCAAATATAGGTTCCTTCAAGTTGTGGGTCAGTGAGCTCCCATTTATGGCTCTCAAATTACAGGATATCTCTAATTCTCTTGATGTACCCTCCAGAACTTGATTGTCAGACCCTACTGCTGAAGACACCACATACTTCAATTATAGGGCATGGATAAATGAAACTGGTACCAAACAATCTGAAAGATTCACTTCTAATGGCTAGCTTTCATAGTGTTCTACATATATTAGAGAAGAAGAAGAGTAACCAGTGGTCTTACTTAGCTGTGAAATCTGTGAACAACAATAATAACTGAGCTGCAAAGATATGCCCACTGCTGCAATAGTGACATAAACTTTATGGGAGTAACCAACCACTTTATTATTGGATTCAAAACTCTCTCCACAAAACTAGTGCCAACAAGTGGGTAAAATGACCCATGAGCTAGATCGTAGGACCTAGGTCCTACATTATTCTGCTAAGTGAAAGCAATAAACTACCCTTAAGTTACTTTCTTTATAACCATTGATTTGCACATCTTTCAATCTTCATCAGAGAATCTTATGTTTGTAGTAGATAACAAATAACACAGACTCCCACAACTGGTCAACATGCAGAAATAGGAGAGGCTGTAGAGTCATCATCTGTAAATGAAGCGTGCATCACACCTTATACTGCTTAATTTTGAGTCTTAACTTGACACAAATTAACTTCAACTGGAAGAGGAAACCCCAACAGAGTAATTGCCTAGGTCGGATTGGTCTGTGAGCATGTTCGTGGGACATATTCTTGACTTCTAATTGATGTAGGGTTGCTTATCCCACTGTCACTTGCAAATCCCAAGGCATGTGGGTCTGGGCTGCATAAGAAAGCTGCCTACTAGTCAAACGAAGCAAACTAGTAAGCACTGTTTCTTCATAGTATTTTTTTCCAGGTTCCTGCCTCAAGTTCCTGGCATGATTTCCCTTCTTGATGAATTGTGACCTTCATGGTAGCGTGAGCTGAAGGAAACCCTTTTCCCCAAGTTTCCTTTGGTTATGGCATTTATCACAGCAATATAAATCAAATTAAGAAATGAATTAGTGCCAGAACTGTGGTGGTGTTGCTGTGATGGACCTGACCATTGTTCTTTGCAGGGAGGACTGGGAAAGCATCTGAAACTTTGGCCTAGAAAAGACATTGGGATGCAGAGCTTAATGAGCTGTTGTGGGAGTTTGAAGTTAAGAATGCTGAGAGAAAAGCAGACACAGGAGGCCTAGTATGTAATGTTAAAAGGAAAACAAAGTCTCAATCAGATCATTTGTACAATATTTTATGTTATAAATGGTGGACACTGTCCATTTGGAGTAGAGGAATCAGCTGTGATTAACAAGAAACCAATATCACTGAAGCGAAACCTTTTATGTTTTACTTGGATAAGAGATAGTGTTCAGGTGAGGCTGAAAAATCAGCTCTAACTAATAATAAACCAATATCACTGAGGTAGAATATTCTGGTAAATATTTCCTCAGAGTTATCACCCAAAAACTGTGATCTAGGGGTACCAAGGCTGCATCTCAAGCTAGAAACAAAATATGGCAAATATTGTAAGCGTCTCCCACATAGTACTAGTTTTTAAGCCAAAGATATGTCCTGGAGAGTGTCAAGAATTGGCATCTTGTGGCAGAGTTGGAGTCCCTGAGGAGAGGCCCCAAGAGGCCATTAGTGAAGATGTAGTCTCACTTGCTGCAGAAACCCTAATATTGAAAGATGCTGAGAATTAGCACCACGTGGCAAGGTGTGAGTCATGAAAGGAACAACATGAAAGACAATTATTGAAGATACAGCCTCATACTACCAGATAGCAAAGATGCCAGGACCATGAGACATCAGCCAAGAATAGTAGCAGGTGTAGCATGGAGCCAGCCTTAGCCTAAAGGACAAGCTATGTGTGTTGCAGCCAGAGAAGTGCCACTGCCAAGCCCTTTGGAGCCAAGAAGATAATGATTGAATATCAGATGTCAGAAACTGGAGTTTTGTACTGTTGGATTTCGATTTTCCTTTGATCTTTATTAAATAGACCCTGGTTCTTTCATCTTGGAAGAAGAAAGTATGTACAAAAGCACACAGATAAGAGACTTTAATTTTTTCACTTTTATAAATTAAAAATAGATTTTTTTCATACAATAATTCCCAACATAGTTTCTCTTCCCTCATGTTCCCACCCATCCAACTACATATCTTTTCTTTCTTTCTTTCTTTCTTTCTTTCTTTCTTTCTCTCTCTCTCTCTCTCTCTCTCTCTCTCTCTCTCTCTCTCTCTTTATAAAACAATGAAATTGGGGCACATTTAAACAGTTGAATATTACTCAATGGTTTAAACATAAAATTAACACTTAAGTGGATGGATCTTGAAAAAAAATCCATCTGAGTAAGGGAGCCCAGACCCCAAAAGACAAAGATGATATGTATCCACTTATATGTGGATGTTAGCTTTTCAGCCTCAATAGGCATGTCACAATCCATAAAATCAGAGGGGTTAGGTATAGAATAAGGAACTAGGGTGAAGGGAAGGCTATCCCTAGGAAAGGGAAATAGAATATACAGTTATGGACAGATGGGAGAAAACTGGAACAGGAGGACTAAACAGGGAGGTAATAGGGATAAGGAGAAGAATGTGGGGAGGAGGGACAGCTAAAACTAAGGGCCATCTACAATAGAAGTGTGCTGTGGGTGGTCTTCCTGCATGCTGTGAATACGTATTGCTACCATTGGTTAATAAAGAAGCTGCTCAGGCCTATGGCAAGACAGGTTATATCCAGGCAGGAAATCCAAGAGAAATACAGGGAGAAGAAAGGTAGAGTTGAGCAGATGCCATCCCTCTGACAACAGACCGGTAATGCCACAGACACACGGCAAAATATATATTAAGATAAATGGGTTCATTTAAGATGTCAGAGCTAGCTAGCAATAAGCCTGAGCAATAGGCCAAACAGTTTATAATTAATATTAAGTTTCTAAGTGATTATTTTATAAGTAGCTGTGGGGCCGCAGGCTGGGTGGGACAGAGAAAGACTTCAATCTACAGAAACGTCTTAAAATGTATACCCAAATAAAAAAAATTAATGGAATCATCAAATAACAGGAGAAACAAATCCCCAACTAGATATCTCTCACTACCAAATGAAGCCTCCAGGCCAGCAATGGGTTGTTGGCTAAAGGGGCCCCATAAGAACTCCCAAACAACTCAGGCTATTGCCAAGGCTATTGTTTGATCTCCATAAACTGGTGGTAAAGTTTTATTCCTGAAGACAACACTTACATATCTCACTGGACACAGAGAAGTTGAAGTCACTGTAGAGACCCACAGAGGTTTCCTAGTGAGAATTCACTAAGGGTCCAAGAATCTGAGCTTGCTTTACCCAGCAGGACAGCATAAGAGAATGATTTGACCATGGGTGTGATTTAAAGGAATTTGGAAGAGTCTGCACTTGGCTGTGCAGTGTGATTTCATTTAGCAAGGGGGAAGTCTTTTGCCCCACCCCTTTGCATTGTTATAAAAAGTCCGTTTGAAGAGGCAGAAGGGGCCATTGGGTTTTGATCCAGGTCCTCCCAAAACTATCCTGTGTTTCTCTCTTTCTCCTCTCCACTATCTTTCTATCTAAAAGTTTCACATCTCTCTCTCTCTCTCTCTCTCTCTCTCTCTCTCTCTCTCTCTCTGCCTCATAAAACCCTTTAAAGATGGGAGCTGGCCTTCTACAGATGGCACCCTGAACAGGGACCCCCACAGATGGCACCAGAACTAGGGACTTTCCTGAGTGTGGAAGAAGTAAGTAAGAGTAGGGAAACACCAAGGGAAGCAGTTGGACATGTCCAGTTTTGTATTAAGGTTAAGGCAGTAGTATTTTTTCTTCAGAAGCAAAAACTGTATTAGAAAAGTTAGGCAGCAGAAAATATCTCTCTCCATCTAGGTTTCTCTCTTCCTTTCTCTCTTAATCTCTATCTACTAAATTATGTCTAAAAATGGTAGTATAAGTAAGTCATAGAAATGTATGCTTAGGTATATTAGGGTAGAATAAGCTTTAGGTCTAGGGATATGGCGAAGGTTTAATATAAAGTAATTTAGAATAGAGTAATTCCTCCCCCCAGCATGGACAGGACCTCCTAGGACTTACAAGACAGTGTCCAGGACTGAGCAGACACTGCAGGGCTGGCAGTCCAAGAATGAAGGGCCATTTCAGAACTTCCAGCTTCAGAAGCCCCCACTGAAAGTCACAACAACCGAGTATCAGAAGCTGATATCTATGGGATGTCATAGCTTCCCAGATGGCAGACTCCAGAGCCAGCACAGGCAGCAGGGTTCTGCATACTTTCTGCCATGAAAATCTGCTGTGATGAGCAGCAGCAGTGGAAGCTTTGAACCCCTATCATGGGGAAGCTTTGAACCCCTATCATGGGGAGCCAGACCAGACCCTAGGGAGAGATGCCAGGGGAGTGTGGGCAGACAGCCAAGTGGGGCAACACCCCCCACCAGGGTGGAATGGCAGAAATAGTACTGTGGGGCCTCAGGGGAAAACTGCTGGCTGACAAGATGCTGGGGTGGAATGAGCCCTGGTGTGGAGTGCAGTAGAGGTTTTTAAATCCTCCTTGCAATGAAAACAGGAGGGTCTGAGTCCCAAGTAGCAGCTGTAATGGCAGCACAGGAAATGCTGAGGTGAGGCTCAACTGTGAAAACATGCTGGAAGCCAGGAGCAGCCCAAGTTTCCAGCAACTAGGAGCCATGGAGGGGCCTTGAGGTGGTGTTTGACAGTGCAATCAGGGCAGTGTACAGAGATTTCTGTGACCCAGGATGCTGAGCACTCTTATGAGATCTCTTTTGAATTTTTGCTAAAGTTTGTAAAGTGTAAATAGTCCTATAGAGAATTTGCTTTTGAATATAAGTTTTTTTTGTAAGAATTGTAAATATGTATAGTAATATTCATGCTAGTTGTAAATATGTATAGTAATATTCATGCTAGAATTATGTTAATCTGTTAATATTGATGAACCATAGTTTGGTGAAGCTAAGGGAGTCTTTAAGTTTGATGCAGTTGCATCCAGAGTTTATTAATTTATTTGATGCTTTTGTATCAAGAGTTTATTGATTTTAAAAAAGGGCTTGGCACAGCTAAGCCTGATATAGACATCTTAGACCCATTCAAAAAGGACATTTCATATTGGTCATCCTCTACTCCTTTATTGGGGGGGTGGCAGCCATAGGGATTGTTTTGGTTGTTCCAGCTACTTGCAAGCTCTTAGCAGGGACCTGAGTCAGAGCTGAGTTAAGCTCTGTACTTCCCCCTGCCAGAGGCTGGTAGTCAGGGATTGGTAACATTCTTCTTACTAGCTGCCTAAGACAGAGTACACTTGACCTTGATGGAACATGTATCTCCAGGATGGGTAAGGCTGATTAGCAAAGAAGAATGACCTAAGGTAGGCACAGTCTATCTGAGGGGTCCTTTATTATATTAAGAAGGGGGAGCTGTAGAGACTCACAGAGGTTTCCTAGTGAGAACTTACTCAGAGTCCAAGAATCTGAGCTTGCTTTATCCAGCAGGGCTGCATAAGGGGATGAATTGACCATGGCCATGGTTATCAGGTGTTTGGAAAGGTCTACACTTGGCTGTATGGTGGGCTTTGATCTAGCAAGAGGAAGGTCTTTTGCCCCACCCCTTGGCACTGTTATAAAAAGCCCCTTTGAAGAGGCAGAAGGGGCCATTGAGTTTTGATCCAGGTCCTCCTGAAGCTGTCCTGTGTTTCTGTCTCTCTCCTCTCTGCTATCTTTCTATATAAAAGTTTCTTATCCCTCTCTCCTCATCATAGGAACCCTTTAAAAGGTGGGAGCTGGCCTCCCACAAGTTACTTCTACTTGTACTACCAGATCAGCCTTAGAAAGGTAAGCTCAGCCTCCATCCCTTCCATCTACAATAGTGACCTACTTACACGATACCCAGGTACAATAGTGGCACAAGAGTTGTGGGAGTAACCAACCACTATCTGATTGGATTTAAGTAAGTCTGAATTTTTAAAAAAGACTTTGAACTTTCAAAACACTGGAATTTTTTAAGTCTGTGGGATTTTTTTAAATTGTACTCTATTTTACCTTATTATATGAACATGAGATCTGGGAGAGAAACAGGAAACAAATGGATGTGTTTTAACAGAGATGTGTTTGTTTTTCAAGTTGACAAGTGGTGGATTGTACACTAGTTAGTTTTTATTATCAACTTGACATAACTGGAGTCACCTAGAAGAAGTAGCCTCAACTAAAAATTTTCTATCATATTTTCCTATAGACATATTTGTGAGATATTTATCTTGATTTCTAAATGATGAAAGAAGGCCCTGACTGCTGTCCCCAGTACATTTCCAGACAGGTACATCTGGGCTGTACAACAATGCAAACTGAGCATGAATCAAAGGGAGCAAGTCAGTAAGCAGTGTTCCTCTATGGTTTCTACTCCAGGTTCCAGCTTTGAATTCCTATCCTTACTTCCCTCAGCAATGTATTTAAACCTGGAATTATAAGCTAAAATAAACTCCTCCAAAAGTTGCTTGTGGACTTGGTATTTATCACAATAACAGAAACCAAAGTAAGACATGCACCTTCCCCCAACACTCAGAAACCATCATGGATTAAGGGGGCATAAAGATTGTAAAATCCAGAGGGAATATACTTGCAAGGAAACAGTATTTTTCAGATATGACAGCACTACTGTTTACTCACAGAGTTATGACTGCATGCACAAAAACTCAAGCCAGTTAAACTCCTAGCATGGGTGGGGAGGTGATCATAAAGTTCCCACTAGTGGAGAAGTTATTGACAACTAATTGCTGCTGTTATATAAAGTTGATGTTCTTCACAATGCTGCCACTGAGAATCTACACATGCACTAATCCTACACCCATGCACATCATGGCAGTGTAAGTGGAATCTATGAGTTTAAGAAAAGAAAAAGTGAGCATATAAGTTTGGGAGTGAAAAGAGGTTTGGCAGAAAGAGTGGAGGGCTTGGAGGAATGGAATGGGATGGATTTGATCAAAACATTTATTGTAGGCATATATTAAATAGTAGAAAAATTTAAAATGCTTAATATAGTGAAGTATCCTGTTCTTGCCTTTTTGGACCTCAAATATACAGCATTGCTCTGAGAAACCTGATCTGAACATCTACCTCTCCACCTTTTTTTCTTTCCCATGGTACATTGAGATAAACCTAGTA
>CABHPP010107328.1:0-13739 GCA_902168425.1 Peromyscus attwateri
GTTTTAAGCCAGGCCTGGTAGGAGAAGCCTGTACTCTTAGCATGTGCAAGGTGGAGCCTGAAGGATGGAGGGATGAAGGCCGTGCTCTGCTATGTTGCAAGTTCAAAGCCAGCCTAAGTTACATGGATGTTATCTGGGAACCCTTAAGTAACACACAAGTAACCATCTCAGGTAACCACTGAGTCAGAAGCTGTGCTTGCCCAGCTCTCCAGTGACAAACATTTCCTGTCCTCCCCTCCCCCACCCTGAGCCCCTGCCCCAGCCCCTGAAGCCCCAGTCGGCCTCTACGGGATTCCATAGGACATATTGCTCACATTGTTGCCACACAACATGCGACCTTTTGTGCCCTTCAGTATGCACAGAGTTCTTGTGGCTCTCCACACTGCAGCCGGTAGCTGTCTTTTTCCTGATCGAGTAATGTTCCGTCTTACAGGTAAACCACATCTTGCTTCTGTTTTCACTCTGGTGATCACCATTGTTCTTTTCTCGGGCTGCTGTGGCTGCCATGAGCACAGATGTGCACCCTCTCTGCATGGATATTCTTGAATGAGAAATGCAAGACACCATGATGGGTTTAGACTCGGATCCTGATTTGTGAAAGCAGCGCTTTGTCCCCAGGGGCAGCGTGGACAGGGTTTTTATGCTAATGGGAAAATGTGGAGGAGCTTGTTCTTTGCTGTTGGCCCCGGGAAGGCAGGCTTTGAGGGAGTGGGAAATGGAGTGAAGAAGTCTGGGTAAGCACACAGTGACTCCGTGTAGGCCGGCGTGGCAGGTGTCCACTGTGTGTCAGGTGACTGTGGAGACAGTAGACAAAATAAGCCCCCAAGTGTTCCCCGCACAAGGCGGGGTCAGGCAGGGAAGCTGGGTTGGAGGAGAAGAGGAGATTTAGCATGAGATGGTCTCCACTCTCTTCCCCAGTTGACTTGACTGCCAGGTCCCAAGGAAGCCAAATTTCTTTTGCATTGCTGAGCCTCAGCTTGGACAAGCAGAAAAGGAGGAGCCAGGCCATGGACCCAATGTCTGCAGGGAGATGTGGAGGTGGGGGACAGAGAGGGGGGATCCTAGCTGAGTGAAGGGCTGGGAAGAGAGTGGAAAACTCTGTGTGGAGCCTTGGAGTGCCAGCCCCTGGCTGAGTTTGCTCTGTCTTGGGGACAGTCCCAATCACAGAACAGGACATTGGAGGGTGTGGTTAGTCCCCAGGTCTCCGTGACCTGGCTTGTCCAAACTCTCATTGCTGCGCGTTTCCTTCAGATGGTCAGCAGCCAGCAAGGGGCGGGGGGAGCTGCAGGGGTCACTCAGTGCACTTTCACAGTTGTGAGTAGATCTCAGGGAGGGTGGAGGTCAGAGTGGGACCAGGGTTGGCATGGGTGTAGAACTGATATATGTCACATGGGTGGCCCTGAGAGTGTCACAGAGAGGCTGCCAGACCAGACTGAGACCTGGAGAAGCCCATGTCCCTCTCCGGTGGGCACCTCCCTTCACCCAGCCCTGCAGGAAGCAGGCAGCTGGCACCCTCTGCACAGGACATGAGGAAGGTGAAGGTCTGGGGAAAAGGACAGGAAGCCAGTGCACGCCACCTCTCACCTAGTTGTGGCCCCTGCTGTGAGGACAGCACCCCTATAGCCTGTGCTAGGGCATTTTTAGATTTAAAGTGTGTGTGTGTGTGTGTGTGTGTGTGTGTGTGTGTGTATATCTCTGTCTGTGAGTGTGTATGTGTGAGAGTGTGTCTCTGTGTGTGTGTGCATCTGTGTGTATGTGTGAGTGTGCCTCTGTGTGTGAGAGTGTATGCCTCTGCATGTGCGTATTAGTGTGTCTCTCTGTGTGTAAGTGTGCATGTGAGTGTGTGTCTCTGTGTGAGTCTGTGTGTACATGTGTGTCTGTGAGTGTGTATGAGTGTGTCTCTGTGTGTGAGTATGTCTCTGTGTGTGTGTCTGTGTGTGAGTATGTGTGAATGTGCATGTGAGTGTGTGTCTCTGTGAGTGTGTGTGTGTGTGTGTGTGTATGTGTGTATGAGAGGAGAGAGAGAGAGAGAGAGAGAGAGGACAATCTTGGGAGTTGTTCCTCAGGAGCCATCTACCTTGTGTTCTGGGACAGGGTCTCTGGCTCACCTGAAGTTCACTATAGGCTTGAATGGCCGGCCAGCGAGCCCCAGGGACTGGCCTGGCTCTGGTGGCCCAGTGACAGGGTCACAGGCCCCACTAATCCTGGCTTTTCCTGGGTGCTGGAGGTTGGACTTGGGTCCTTGCACAGCAAATACTTTATCTAGACACATCTCCCCGGCTCACTCCCTGCTTCAACTTGGGCTCTGGCCTCCAGCTGATGTGGCCTGGGTGGCTTAGGTCCTTCCCCAAGCTGCCTGGAGCCTGGGCCACCTTCAAGCTTTGGTTTCCCAGTCTATGTGGCTCAAGCTGTCAGTACCTGCTAAGCCCTTCTTGGCCTTGACTATCAAGGAAGCCCAAGTGGCCATTGCTGGGGAAAGCCTACTTCAGAGCACAGGTGTTTGTGTGAGGCAGGAGCATTGCTGACTTTGAATTTGTAGCACATAAGCCTTGCCCAAGATGCTCTGTCTTAGGTTTGTGCCGCTCCTGTCTCTAGGAGCTGCTGGGCTTAATTCTTTCCTGGGGAAGTTTCCTGCACACCCTGACCCAAGCTTCCACAGCACTGTGTGAACCTGAGCCGTGGCTTCACTCTCCAGGGCACACTCTTCCTATCTGGAAAATGGGTACCATGTGAGGCTTTCTCAGGGCAAAGCTCTGTGGAGAGACAGGCCTATGGCAGTGTCCCAGGGGAGGGGGCCTGGCCACCTCCCGCAGCTGCCCTGCAGGGTTTCCAATTTCCCTCAAGTGCCTCCCTGGCCAGGCCGGATCCCCAGCCGGAGGAAGGATGAAACCAGGGGAGGGGGCAGACCCAGACAATGTGAACATTGAGCCCATGCCAGGACCAGTCAGGTTGGGCAGATAGAGTGTTGGGGCAGGCCTGGAGGGCCTGGGGCCCCGCACTGAGGGGCATCGGGTTACCCTGGTGGCTCCCGGGGGCAGTTTCCTTTCCCTAAGGATTATAATTAAGTGAGCGATCAGGGCCGGGCTGAGGTAGGGCCTGGTGTTTTTAGGCAGGAGGGGCTGTGTACTTTGCCGTCAGTCTGTCCCCGTGACAGTGCAAAGGGCAGGAGCAACAGGGACAGGAATAACAGTGACCAGCCACCGAGGACCATGCCTCCACACAGCCTGTGGGTCCCCCAGCCTGCAGCCCCATCTCACAGATAGTAAACTGAGGCTCAGAGACACTTCACAACTGCTCCCTCTGTTTCCTTGGCTGAGGAGCAAGGCAGGCAGAGTCTAGGACCGCCCAGGGCTCTTCCCCCACCTCATTTTGGGCCACTGAGTTGTGAGGGTGCAGTGAGGCCTCGGATGTCTGCTCCCCTTTTTCCTCTTCATCAGTGAAATAGTCAGGCCACGGTTATCTTCCTCCAGGAGCATTGAGGCCTTTGGGGGTTGAGAAAGGCCTACAAGAGTTGTCCAGGCAGGACGGCCAGAGGTTGGCAGAGGCAGGAGGCCCCCGAGGGGGCAAAGGCCTGAGTTTGGACCACCTTCCAGGCACAGTTACATTTCACTTTGGAGTCTGAATTTCAGCTCTGCTGGCCTTGCTGTGTGATCACACTGTGTGTCTCTGGTCACACATATTCGAGAGGAAAGCCTTTGTCTGATCCCCTTGAAGGCTCTGGGAGACCAGCAGTGACCTGTGAGTCTTTTCTGCACATGGGTCTTTAGCGCACTCTCTTTCTCCACCCAGAGTCTCAGCTAGATCTAGACCTGCACACAGTAGGTGCTTACTAAGCATGTGCTGCAACTGCTGGACTGTATGTGTGCAGGGAAGAGCTGGAGTGAGGCCAGGAAACCTGGGGGATGAGCAGAAGAAGAGCCGTCACCATCATCATCGTTCATATTCCTGGAGGGCGAGTGTTAGGATGCTCTCCATTCGACACATGGGAGAGGGAAGCACAGAGAGGCCAAGCGGCTCACCTTAAGCCACACAGCAGCAAGGGACGGGACTAGGGCTAAGTGGCCCTGAGGCCTTAACAACCGGTCCCTCTCCGGCAGGACTGCACTGTGCACATTTTGAAGACGGAAAATGAGGCTCCCGGAGGTGAGGCATAATGGACTGCACGGGCCTGGACACAGGAAATGCTCAGGGCTGGCTGCCTTCACCCAGGCCAGGCCCCTGAAGGAGGCGTAGGAGACCCCAGCTGCCTCCAGCCTGGGCCTCTGGCCCATGCCCCAGCCTCTGTTTACCCAGCCTGACACCCAGGATGCTCTTCCGCCTGCCCGGGAGTCTCAGGCCCTTCACAATAGTATCTCTGTCTACAGCTGGTTTTCATTCAAGCCCTCGGTGCTTAAAAAAAAAATTAAAGAAAAGAAATGTTAAAAAAAAAAAAATCCTTGGCCCGCCCCTTGCTTTCCTTCCTGCTGAGGGGAGCACCCAGCTGCCGCCTCCCCTCTGCTGAGGCCCAGAGACTCCCAAAGCCTGTCCACTGCCACACAGTGTCACTCGGCATGTGGAAGGGAGACCCTCCACCCATCCCCACGATGGCTGCTCCTGGCTTGGTGCTCTAGGTCCAGGGAGGGCCGAGGACTCGGGAAGAACGCAGCTTGAGCTTTGCTTTACACCGTACTTGGCACTCAGCCGCCCACCAAACATGGAGAATCCTCGTTGCCTCCCTTCGGGTCCTGCTGCCCCATAGAGCCAGTAGGGAACCAGAGTCTCAGAGGGAGAAGCTGTCTTGTGCCTTGGTGGGGCTGCCTCAGCCGGCACCTTGATAGGCCCCGGGAGGCCCGGGCTGGGGTGCTGGGGGATCCCAGAGGGAAGTGGGAACATGGGTGGGGCCAGACCCTGGAGCTGAGCCAGGCGGGAACAATGGGCCCCTGTGATGGTGGTGGTGGCCTGGGTGGGGCCCCTGTGCACGGGGCCACGGGGAGAGGTGTCAGGCAGGCTGAGAGTCTTCAGCCTCCTCCAGCTTCGGTTGGGACTCCATGCTGCCCTACTCCCAACTGGCAAGCGGCGGACTCAAGTAGGGGACAGAGCCAGCCTCGGCTAGGCCTAGGGTTTCTGTGTGCCATAGCTATTGGGCCCCAACACCAGGTCATACCCAGTGCCCAGGCCTCTCCTGCTTCCCACAAGTAGTCAGGAAGTGGGACTGACTTGTAGGAGCATGGAGGCCTCAGCACGTGCCCCATGGGAACAAGGAATTTTGGGAAATGAGGCTTTCAAGTGATGAGCTGTCCATAGAGGTATAGAAGCAGAGGGGAAGGGACCCAGGGGACCACAGAGGTCATGTGGAGACAGTGTTCACCTGGGAGGGCAAGTTGGATCTGAGTGGTCTTCTGGCCTGTAAAGCGCGTACTTCATTGAGTGTGGAGCTGGGGAGCGGGTGGGCCTGCCCTGAGCAGTCCAGGGTTAGGAGTTCGCCTGGCACAGCACAGGCACTCAGTGAACAAGAGTGCCTTCTTGGAGCAGAAACGGCAGCGTGGGGGTTTAGAGTTGGCTGCTGGCACAGGTTCTGAGCCAGGAGGCTTTGATCCCTGTGGACCCTTCCTGTCCCTCTCTCTCTCCATTTTCTCCTCCCAGGCTTCTCTGACTTGTTTCCTTGTCCCATCTTCAATGACCAAAAAGCAAAGCCAGTTCAGTCTCACAGCCAGGCATCTGTGTGTGCCTAGGGTTGGAATCTCGTCACTTTTCCTCATAGATCCCAGTGGCTGCTGTGGCACCAGCTGCCTCTTCCAAATCACTACATCCTAACCAGGCAGGGTCTCATCTTTTATTGATTGTGACAATATTTCACAGGCATATCAGCAGCCCCACCCCACCCCTGACTCCCCCCCTCCCCCCATGTGTCCTGGTGACCTGGGCTTGCTTGCCCATCTCTCTGGTCTCCTCAGTGAATAAGGCTGTGGAGTAACACCTCCCTGAGCCTATCTCCTGGCCACTGGGTCTCCTCTCTCAACCCCACTGCCTTTAAGCCTCTCAAATAACCTCCCCCCTGCTGAGACGGGCCCAATCCAGTGTGCTCAGGCCCGTGAGGTCTTCTAAGCCCTTGTAGGGGGCCCAGGGTATGTCAGTCTGCCTGTTGCGTCTGAGGAAGACCCTCAAAACAATCAGGGACACAGTTGTTTTTTTTTTTCCTTGACTCAAAAAATAGCACTCAGCCCATTAATGCCATGGCCTCCACCCTGGAGCCACCCAGCCACCCTCTCCCCAACCCCACACCCACAGTGCCCACAAATCCCTCTGGCCCTGTCTTCCTGGGGTTATGGAAATCCCCACAGTTCCCCCACACTGCCTCACCTTGTTGGCCTTCAAGGCTCGTCTCTCCCAGGCCAGCCGGCAGCTGGTTTCCCGGCCTCCTTCCTCGCCGTCCATGGCTCACCCTCTCAGCCCCAGGGATCTTCATCGGTCCAGGCTGGTCCACTCATTGTCGGGCTGCGATCCTGCCATGGCTCCCACCTTCCTGGGGAGAAGCTGTCCCAGCAATGGCCCTGTGCCCTGCCTCCTACCTCATCCTCAGACTCATCATTTCCTGGACCCCCCTTGGCCTCTGCCCCTGCTGTGGGTTTGCTTAGAAGATGTTTTCTGGATCCTCCCATGTATGTGCTCCGAGGTCACCCTAAAACAGCCCTGTCACCCTCTATTCCCACCCTGCCATCCTGTGTGCCATGGTAGCTGTTCTCCCGAGTCAATATCCTCAGACGGAACCAGCCACTGTGGAACTGTGTGGAAACGAAGTGGCCGGCGCTGACGTCTGAGGACACGGCCCTCGTCACCGTCGCCTGCACCACTCAATGTGGCTCCACACAGCACCGACACTGAGCCAGACAGCAGGAATCGTCTATCGGGGAACTGAAGGGCTTGCCAAAGCCAGGAGGCATGGTGGTGCATTCCTATAATTCTAGCAGTGAGAGGTGAGACAGGAGGATGGTCATGAGTTTGAGGCCAGCTTGTGCCTACCTAGAGAGACACTGTCTCAAAAAACAAAAAACAAAACCCAAACGATGGAGAGGCCTTTTTAGCAGGCTCTACACACCCTTCACACAGGCCTGGCATGCGGGTCCTGAGGATGTAGGTGTTGGGTCCTGCCGGCTCCCGGCTCAGCCCACCCTGAGTGAGCTCCTCCAGGGATCTGAGTATCACTTTGTGCCAGAACACAAGTGTGTGGGTCAGGGGACCAGGGCACTGTCTGAGGGTGGTGGAGTGTCCCGTGTGCGTTAGAGGAGAGTCCTGAATCTGCAAAACAGCACCTGGAACCTTCCAGATACCCCTGACTGGAGTCCTCCTTCTGTTTCCATCCAGGCAGGATGGGCTGAGAGGGGCGGGAGGAGACATTTGGGGGCCATGACTGAATGATAGAGGTGGCCTTTTAGGGGCAGGGCACCCACCAGAGTGGCAGGGCTGTGGGGAGGGGGGTGAGGTGATTTGTGCATCCTGTTCCTTCTCTTCATTCATTCATTCATTCATTCATTCATTCACTCACTCAGCCAGCAGCATTCATGACACACCTAGTCTGCTCAGCTGACGACTCCTGCCCCTCGGGGTGTCAGTTCAGGATAACAGGTGAACAGCCATGAGGGAGGAGGCCAGGAAGGGGCTGAGCTGAGAGCAGAGAGGTGAACAGAGCTGGATGGATGGGAAAGCGGGAACAAGGGGCCTCAGCATCGCAAGGGCCCTGTGGTGGACACAGGCAGAGGAAGAGCAGCTGGAAGGTCCTGTGGCTGCAGCTTCCCCAGACAGACCCTAGGTAGCCCAGCCCTCCCCCTGCTCTGGGTACAGGACATGAGGACAAGCAGCTTTTGCTTCCCTTTTGGGACAGTCCCAGGGCTGTGGTTAAACGGAAGCAGGGCCTCTATTCATCCCCACCCTGCCCATTCCCAGCCCAGACTCTTCCTGGCTGACCATTGTCTCCTTCCCTTTTTCTCTGGGTGGGAGGAAATGGGTGGTGCCCTGGGAAGATCCCAGACTCAGTTTCTCCATCTGACAAGGTTGACCAACTTTTTCATATATATTATAATATATATATATATTTATATTTACATTTATATTTAATTGCACCTGTGTCTGGTCAAATTTGAATTGGTTTGGCACAGTTGTGTCTGGAACTCAGCCAATCTCGTCTATCCTGTGAGATCCTGTCTCAAAATAAAACAATAAAATAAAATAAATTGTGTCTGGCCAGGTGTGGTGGCATGGGCCTGTAATCTCAACACTAGAAAGACTGAGGCAGGAAAATTATGAGTTTGAAGCCAGTCAGGCCTATTGTAAATAACTAAACCAAAGTCCCACAAGAAGGCTCAGTGGATGAAAGGTGCCTGCCACCAAGCCTCGGGACCTGAGTTCAATCCCTGGGACCTACATAGTAGGAGGAGAGAACCAACTCTTGCAATTGTCCTCTGAGCTCCACGCGCCTGCTGTGGCGTGCACAGTGTCCTCCACCAAATAAATAAAAGTGTAATTTAAAAGACAAAAAAAAACAAAACAAAAACAAACAGAAGCTTTGTATGTGTATCAACTTTCCCTGCTGCTCCTCCCTCCCCAGAAGGCACAGTGTTTGTTATTTACCTGGCACCGTGAGTGGAACATCGTAAGGCCCCTCCCTCAGGGATGGTTTGGGGAACACCGAGTCACAGTTTCTAAGTACTGTCGTTCCATAAACCACCTGAACACCATGCTCTGCTGTCTCTGCTGGGCCCACAACACGCCATGATCACCGCAGACATGAGTCCATCCCACAGTGACTTCCTGGAGGGTCGTGGGGCAGGTGATGGTAGAGGGACCAGCCAGGGTACAGTGCAGAGAGATGGTGGACATGTAAGGGACCCTTGGGAGACTTGGGGAGTGTCGGAGGAGGCAGTTACTGGGGTTTGTACCCATGTCCTCCTGGCAGTATGTGGGGACAAGGGAAAGCAAGGAGACAGACTGGAGATGAACACAGATGTCCAGGCGGCTGATGACGGTGTCTTGGACTCTGGAGACAGCCAGCAATGCAGGGCATGTGGCCAGGGCTGGCGAGGGGCCACACTTTGTCTTCCTCTCTGCTTTCCGTTCACACCGCTGGCCGCAGGCTGTGGGTCAGTGCACTATCCAATGCACTGCCAAGGAGCCTGCGGCCTCGCTAGGGTCAGCCCTGGACCCTGCCCCTGGAGCAGCTGCTGTTTCCTTGCCCCAAGCCCGCTGTGGCTTGTACCCCTGCCTGCCACTGGACCACTTCTGCCCTGAGGAAGTGGTCACAGGTAGATGTGATGCCAGGAAGGACCCCAGCCAACCTGCTAGTACCAGCCTCCCGAGGGCCAGTGTCCCTCTCCATCCACTTTGTCACCCCCGAGCGAGCAGATGCACTGTTCTACAGACATTATGCTGTCCCTGGTGGTAACAGCTGGAGTGTAGCATTAAGCCTTGCTGAGGCTGCATCGGGACTCCTGGGAAATTGAATCCTCATTGATAAGTAATGCCTGATGTGAGCCTGGGAACAAGGATGGGGTGTCAGTGGTCTCCCTTTCATGTCTCCTCATCCAGCAGGGCCCCAGTCTACCCTCTCCTGAGGTACCTTAACATCTTCAAGCACAGCAGGTAACAATTATCTGGTGCTTTGAAATGTCCAATGGAGATGGGAAGCTTGGGGCAGCCTACAGCTTCTCACAGCAACTGAACATGGTGTGTGTGTGTGAGCTGTGGGATTCAGAATCACGCTGCTGGTAAGTGGCAGAGCTGGTATTTGAACCCAGGACCCCTGAGTCAGGACAGGCAGGCGGAACAGTTGGCCGGGGAGGGGAAGGTGCTGCCGGGATTGCCCTGTGACCTCACGACCCACTTCTGCTTTCTGCCCAATGTGCTCGGCACACAGGAAGCCTGGCGGGGGCCTCCCTTGACTGTCCTGTCTGTAGCTGGGTGGACATGGGGTCCAGGCCCCACTTCCTGTGTTGTGCAAGATGTGGCATCCCCTTTGTGGAGCAGGCAGTGGCCCCAGGGGATGGGTACAGTCAATGCCTGCAGTTATCTCAAGGCCTGGCCTTGTCCCCCGACACCCCCCCCCCCCCACACACACACCACTTTTACTCCTCTATCGCCCTGAGGCTTAGGCAACCTTGAGCAAGAGGCTGGGGTCTTTCCTGCCACAGTCTGTCCCAAATGAAGTCTAAGGCTAGGCAGCCATAAGGGAGCCTTAACCAGCAGCAGCCTTATCGATGGCTGTGAGTGAAGGGCTCCTGCGTTCCAGGCCAAACCTCACCACAAACCCTAGTGTCTCATCTCTGCAAATGCCTTGTGAAGCATCATTCAACACGACCCCTTTCTCAGATGAGGAAACTGAGGCCCCAGCGATGGAGCCATCTGCCCAAGGATGGACCAATCATGGCTGTGCTGTACCCCCTGAAGGCTACTGTTCTCCTGGGTGAACGCTGTCCTAGACATCAGGAATGTCAGGGGGAAGACAGTGCTTTCTGGGGCCATCATGGGGCATACAGTGTCCTCTTCAGGCCTCAGTTTCTTCATCTGCTCCGTTTCCAGCTGGAGTTTGTGTTTCTGGGTCAGAAGGTCCAAAGCAGTGCCAGATCAGTGTGGAGAAGAGAGACAGAGGCCACTCTGCTAGCCAAGGAGCCAGGGATGGCAGTGTGCCCAACGGGCAGTGTTTGCCACTGTCCCAAACACTTCTGCCTGAGGGCTTGGGCTGCGAGTGAGGGGCCCCTACTGATAAAGGTGGGGTACTGGGCAATGACCCTACTTCCTCATCTGAGACCTGTTCCTAGAGGTGCCTGGGGACAGAGCCAGGCTGCCACGGGGCGGGGGGTCTGCTCAACCCTTCTGGGTGTCCCCACCTTCCTGCTGACACTCATCAGCCAGCGGTCGGGGTCAGCTGAGGAGCAGGTTGGAGCCAGAGTGGAGGCTTCAGAGCATCCATGTCAGACTGAGTTCAAAACCTGTGTGGCCACTGACCTTGCTTGTGACCTTGGGAGCCAGCAGGTGACCAGAGAGGGAGGGACATGGAAGGTGCTGGCCTATGAGGGGTGAGGAAGTGAAGGCTTCTGGGATTGAGAAGTAGACAGGGCCAGTGACAGGTAGCAGGACAGGAGACAGCATGTCGGAGGTTAAGAGAAACCAGCTTGAAGACACAGGACTGTGTTCATCCCCTCCTGGCCCTGGGACCTGGGGACCCTGGACAGAGGACAGGTGCTGGTCAGCTTCAGGGGATGAGCTGGCATCCAGGGGACAGAGTGTGTGACTCACTTCCTAGAAAAATCTTGTCCCGCTGGTCACAGCAGCCAGACCACCTGTCCCAGGGGGGATCTTTAGTGACTTGTGCTTGTGGCAGGGCAGTGGGGACCAGGTGATTCCCTTTCCCCATGGAGGCCTTGTGCCCAGCGAGAGCTCTCCACGTCTCCCACAGCCAGGGCTCCCTCTGCAGAGCCAGCATTGCTGCCCCCGGGGCCTCACACCCAGGTTTCTGTTCTTCTCCCCACAGCCCCCATCACTCGGCTCATCCAAGTGCCCGGGTCTCTCAGCCCAGGCTGGCCCAACACGGCTGCCTGCGGCAGGTCCTCCTGCCTCTGCTCTTGTTCTTCTGCGACAGAGAGTTTCCACAGAACCCTCCAGGGCTCCAACTCCCTCAGCAGAAAGACTTCAGAGGCTGCAAAGCTCTGTACCCCAGCTCTGCCCCCAGGCCCTCTGGCATCATCCTTTCCTCCCTCATGACCACACTAGCCTCATCCCTGCAACTATGCTGCCCCAGGACCTTTGCACACGCTGGTCCCCCCAAGCTCGATCCACAAACTTCTCTGTTCCAGGTCACAGTTCACAGAGGCCCTCCCTGGCCAACCCCTCTTGCCTCCTACCTAGAACTTTCTAGACATTATCCTCTTGTCTATCCAGTTTCTCCTCCATCTCCCTCCTCTGGAATGCACCCGTGGCACAGGTGGAGGATCCGGCTGTTTTGCTCTAGGCTGCACACCCACCTCCCAGCACAGGCCCTGCTGCCCTGTGAACACATGGGAATGAGGGAATGCATGCTTCCGCCTGATCCAGTCCTGCACGCCGTCTGCCCACACTCTGCTGCTCTCACAGGCACAGTCTCCCCTCCCCCCTGGCTTGATGTGTCTGTGCTATGGGACAAGTCAGCCTCCTCTTGTGCAGTGTGTGTGTGTGTGTGTGTGTGTGTGTGTGTGTGTTGGGGGGCGGCAGCTCTGTGGTACCTGCAGCCCTGGGGAGGTGCTGGTAACACACACAAGGTAGCCACTCTGTAAAGAGAGTGGACTGGGCTGGAGCACGGGAAGGCTCCCCCTGCCACTCTAGGCTGGGAACGCCATTTACCCTGGTCAATGGGCTGAGAGATTCCACGTGTGGGCAGGGCAGTGGTCTGGTGCTGGCCACCTGAGTCCTCGGGCGCTGTCCATCCGGGCCTGGAGGCTTGCATTCCTCATGGTTTCCTAACATTCTTAATAATTTTCCCAGCGGGGCTTTCATGGCTAGGGTGGGGGGTCTTAGGTTTCAGGCTGGACTGCTAACCTGGTTTCCTGCTGAGCTCCAGGAAGCTGAGAGTGGGAGCCTCCCCCTCCTCCCCCGCTACACCCTTGTCAGTAGCCTGACCAGTGGTTCTCAACCTTCCTAATGCTGAGACCCTTTAATACAGTTCCTCATGCTGTGCTGACCCTCAACCATAAAATTATTTTCATTGCTACTTCCTAATCATAATTTTGCTACTGTTACGAATTGGAATGTAAATATCTGTGTTTTTCAATGGTCTTAGGAGATGACTGCGTGATGGACTGGATGAGTCCATGGCAGATAATGAATCTCGAGTCTCATAGAGGTTGTATCAGAGGCCACATGGCAGTCTGAAGAGCTGGTTTCATCAGGATTGTCACTGACATCCTGGGAGCCATGTAAGGAGAATGGCACAGGAGAGATCCAGCTCTGACCCAGGGTTGACCAGACTCTCCAACCCACAGCCCCAGGCTAGCAAGACTTGGCTTGGTCCTTCCCTGAGCCCAGGCACCCCACAGGCTTGGTGCTGTCTATTTTGAGCCTCTGGTCTGAGTACTTCATGTTCCAGCAGGCGGCGTGGCCAGTGCTGATCCTGGGTGTGGCTGTCACCCTTTCTGGGGCCCAAGGACTGTAACCTGTGGCTGCTGAGGCTTTGATCCCATCTCTGTCCAGCTGACCCCATCCAAGCCTTGCCGGTGCCTCCCAGGAGTGGCTTCGGGTCACCTACCTGGCATTAGTTATTTCTCTTCTCCCACCTGATTCCTGAATGCTCTTTCCTGGTTGTGTGACCATTGTCTGGTCACCTCACCTCTCTGGGCCTCTCTGTCCTTGTCTGGGGGACAGTAGGAGCCCCTTCTCCTGAGACTGTGGCAGATTCTGTGTGATAAACTTGAGGGACCCCAGACCCAGCCAGGTGTTCAGGAGGAACCCGTTGACGAGAGCATCAGTCATCAGCAGGCTAAGGTATAGAACTCTCATGACCTCCAAGGGTGATGGCAGCATGAAGAAGCATCTACACCCTGCGTCTTCTCTGCCACCTACCCTGTCTGTACCGGGGGCTGATGGCCACCCCTCCTGCTCCTCTGCTGGCTGGCTGCCTGGTCTTTCATTGACTCTGTTCCCTGCAGTGTCCCCTGAGCTTACTTCAGTGCCTGGTACACAGTAGGTGCTCTGTAAATGTCAAAAGAATAAATGAGTGACTCCTGGGGGAGGTGAGCCTC
>CABHPP010107329.1:0-21248 GCA_902168425.1 Peromyscus attwateri
ATTAAAACAAATGTTCCACAGCATACACAAATGTAGCACATCTTAAATTAATATTCTACAACACACTACTCAGGCCCACCTTACATGTTTCTGGTCTCCTAGCCAGCATTGCTTTTTGTTGCCTGACTTCCAAACTCTTGAAAACTATTTTCTCATACTTTTACTTCTCTCAAGCAAAGGGCAACACCCACTTCTTAGAACCCCATCTCCCCTGGAAGCAGAAGTCCCTGGACTGAAGTCTAAATTCACACACTGCTGGTCCTAAGTAAGAAAATAATTTTAATGTGACATAAAGTGCTATGCTTCTGCCCAAGTATTTATTGATTGGTGAAGGAAAGGAAGCTGTGTGATTAATAGGAGTGGTAGAGGGTTTATAGTTCTTCAATATTTTCTCACTTACTCATGAAAGGGAAGAGAAATAGTTCTCTCAGTAAAGACATCTTAGTCTCCGACTTGTGCCTGCTGAGTACTGTGGCCTATGACGTTCCCATCAGCTGCAGCGAAAGGAGGTTTCCCCAAATGCAGTGCCTAGACACCACTCGGGTGTCATGGATGTCTTTCTCTGCCTTGAGAATCACTCGGGAAATCAGAGAATAAGAACTGTGCTCAGTGTTGCCACCCTTTCCTGCTTCTTTACAGACTTCAAATTGCACTTGAATTGAAGTTCATAAAGGTTTTAATAAATGTAAACCCTGGGAGCTCATAAGCCATCCCCTAACCTCTATAACTGTAATTGTTCTTTATTTTTCTCTTCCCTAAGGAATGCTGACATGGAGCATATCTGGAAACAATTTTTCACTCTATTTCATTTATATGCTCATTTAATAAATATTTATTGAGCATTTACTATGTCCTGTCACCATCTGAAATACTAAGTCCACAGTTCATGAAATAAGGACAGTCTCTTCACTAATTAAATTTACACTCTGATGAGGAAATGGGTGAACAGGTGGACAAAATGAGTATGTTTAATACCAATTGTGATAGATACTGTCAATCGGCAATGAGATATGCTACACAATAAAAAGACAATGAATCTTGTTACTATAGGTGAGCCCTATCTACTACACTGACATATAGGGAGACCCACTGATTGAAGAAAACTAGCCACAAGGAGAGCACAAAGGAGAAGAGATTCAGGGACAAGTTTGTTAATGTAGATTTGAGAAAAGGGAGAACTAAGTGTGTTCAAGAAATGAAGTAAAGCCACCATAGATGGAGTTTGGCTAGGGAGAGGTGAGAGCTGAATGAATTTGTAACCTGTAATTCCAGCAATAACAGGATAGTTCCCTGAATACTCACAGACTAGCTAGCCTGGCCTACATGGTAAAGTTGCAGGCCACAGAGACTCTGTGTCAAAGAAAACATGGGTACCTGAGGAGTGACCCACAAAATTGTCTTCTGATCTCCCTACATACACCTTGTACAGGCATAATGGCATCCACCCATCCAAATGCCAACTGTTCCCACCCTCACCTCCCACACAAAGACCTCTCTAGCTTTCACAGATACACTACATTAAAATAAACAAGAGTTTGGAGAGTCAAGTCTAAATTGATCAGCACGATGGAATCATTCCACAGCATATACATTGATCAAAACAATGTATCATACCCTATAAGGATACACAATTGTTGTTTTTATCTAGGAAGAAAATTTAAAATATTTTAGTGACTATGAAATGTACAATACATCACAATTTCAAAAGTGCTTTATAAGTTTTATGTAGATTAAGTTTATTTGAATAGAGGTGAAAAAGAAGTGTGTTTTGTACTATATAATGGGAAAGTTAAAGACCTTTTGTAGGAATAGAGGGGCCTGAGATGAATGTGGTTAGTTCCGTGTAGAGGTAAATAAACAAGGACAAATAACTTAACCCCTTGTGTATCTAAGCTGATGCATTTAAACAACTAGGAATCTTTTATATGGAAATGGAAAATTTTCTTCATAGTTTTCCTCACATATAAAAGTGCTCCAGTAATAAAAATGTATCTAAAGAAGCAAAAATCAAAGCAAAATTAAACAAGAGTACAGGTAAACCTACTAACCTGGAGGCTAATGCCGGAGGACCAATACGAGAGAAACAAGGTACCCAGCGTGTTTGGATAGAGGGTTTGTTTATGAATGTTTACAAGAGTTAAGTATTTCCCATAGTACTATGTAGATGTAACCAACCGTCGTATAAATAAGAAACACAGAACCAATGTAAAGAAGAAAGCCAAGAGGTCAGAGCTAAGAGCCAAAACCTTACCTTTCCTCCTGCAGTGGTCCTACCTCTCCGAAGGAGCTCCTACTTCCTGTGTTAAAGTCTTTATATAGTCTCTGTCCTGCCTTCTCATTGGTTGTAAACCCAACCACAGGACTGCCTCATTACAGCCTGTCTGTATAGACCTCCAGGTGTTCTATGGTTGGTAATGAGATTAAAGGCATGTGTATCCAATGCTGGCTATATCCCTGGACACACAGAGACTTACCTAGCTCAAACGTACACCACCACTGCCCTGCTTTCCTATGGCTTACTAATAGCTCTGACCCCCAGGCAACTTTATTTATTAACATACAAATAACATTTTGGTACAAAGAAAATATCACCATAGTACTAGGACTATAGACTTCAGTAAATGACAATTGCCCTCGCTTGCCTCTTTGTTATCGTGATAAGACACAGGTCAAAGCAGCTAGGGGGAGAAAGAGGCTTCTTTGATTTATATCTTACTGTCCATCATCAGAGGAACTCAAGGCGGGAACCTTGAGACAGGAACTGAAGCTGAGAGGTACACTCTACTGGCTACTCACCATGGCTTGTTAAACTTGAGTTCTTATACAACCCAGGCCCAACTTCCCAGGGCTGGTACCGCCTTCTGCAGATGGGCCTTCCCCCATCAATCACTAATCAAGAAAATAGCCCTCAGGCATGCCCACAGGAGAATCTGATAGAGATTAATTCCTCAACTGAGGTTCCCTCTTCACCAGTAAGTTAAGTTGACAATAAAACAACAGTAACAACCATTCAGATATTTTCTCTTAAGGGAAAGGACACTCCTGTCACATGTGTATCCTTATGGGGTATGATACATTGTTTTGATCAATGTGTATGCTATGGAATGATTCCATTGTGCTGATCAATTTAGACTTGTAATTCGAGTGGACAGAGATGCTTCAGCCAAATCACCATATGACTCTTTTGATCTTATATCTGAACATAACAAACTAGAATTTTAATTGCAAATCCTGGCAAGGGTGTCTCGGGCTTATCATCGCCTAGGTACTGGTTATCATCCAAGCTCCCCCTCCCTTTCCATAACTCATGTTGTCGTCCTTGAAAAGAGAATGAAGAGGAATACCAAAACTGGGAAGCCCTCCAGGTTCATTTCAGAGAGAATATTCCACAGAGCTTGCAGGCATGGGGATCTGGTCCAATGCTGTAAGCTCCCTCTAAGTCTGCATTCCAAAAGCTCAGTAGGAAGAGGAAAAAGTGAAAGGAGAGCCCTTGCCTCAGGTGGGCTACTCTTCAGAGTGTAGTGATGGCTTTGTCTGAACTAATTGCCTCTTTCCCCGCAAACAAGAGAATTTCGTCAATTGAACTCAGCTGAGCTGGGTCACGAAGATGATGAGGAAAGGCCCTGCTTTTATGTAATTGTAACCTCTTGTTCTTGTGGCTGTCACATGCAATCGATGTCATTGTATAAGAAGGACCAGGCTTCGCATCCATTAAAGTCTTTGCTATTATGTGGAGTATGGAACTCTGAAACCCTCTCAGATGGTAGCAGAAAGAGCAGTGAAGAATGAGTGAATGAAATGGGGCAGAAAACAAAAAACTTATTTTGTTGTAGGAATCTTTTCTACCTAGTTCACTGAAGGGATACTGGATGATCATTTCTTGAATGTTATAAGTCTCCTTGGTCTCTGTGATGTGAGAGCAGGCAAAAGATGAGCAGAAAACACAGAAAAAGGTGATTAACAATTGGAAGAGTTAAATGCTGCTGCTGCTGCTGCTGCTGCTGCTGTGTGTGTGTGTGTGTGTGTGTGTGTGTCTGTCTGTCTGTCTGTCTGTCTGTCTATCTGTCTGTCTCTGTCTCTCTTAAATGGCCTTGGAATAAGGAATGGTTAAGCCAAATTTTGATTTTATATAAATCATTTCATAGGCTGCCTGGATATATTTTTTAATTTTATCATACATTTAGAAGCTTGGGTAGCTCATAGAGGAATGTAGGGCTCCTAATTCTTAGAAATTAGATATTTAGAAAGAGCAGTCAGGGGCAGACAGAAAGAAATAAAAAGTTTTAACAAATGAAAATTTTGATTAAAATGTTGATCTCACTATAAATATAAACTATCTCATCCATGTCTGCATGCTTACCAGTGTGCACATATATGTGCATTTATAAATGACCACATGACGAAAAAATTTAAGTGTAGGCAATTTCAGGTGAAATAATAAGTATGTCTCAATTGCATAAATGTAATGGGCAAGAGTTTAGAAAAAAAATCATCGTAACAATTTTTAAAATAGCTCTGGAGTTTTCCATTTACTCACTGGGACATTTTCATCTATTTAAAGGCAAACATCTTATTGGCCATTGGATTAGGAGACAAAGAAGACCCGTGTATTTATTTCATAGATGGACTACTGATACAGATGGGACTATTAAAATCATGTTATAAGCCGGGCGGTGGTGGCGCACGCCTTTAATCCCAGGACTCGGGAGGCAGAGCCAGGCGGATCTCTGTGAGTTCGAGGCCAGCCTGGGCTACCAAGTGAGTTCCAGGAAAGGCACAAAGCTACACAGAGAAACCCTGTCTCGAAAAAACCAAAAAAAAAAAAATAAAAATAAAAAATAAAATAAAATCATGTTATAGAAATGTGAGCAGAGAGGATTTTAAATTGGATTTAAGTTTATCTATGAGTGAAATGTCCATTTGAAGAAAATGAGTGATACCAGAGGGTCAAGATGACTCAACCTTCCAAATAACCGAAGCGATACTGCAACTATTAACTGAATCATTTATCATTGGACTGCAAATTATAAATTTAAAATCTTCAATACCTCTTTCACTGCTACTGCACAGGCAGAGGAGTCTTTGCCTTAAGGACACAAACAAGGAGAGAATTATTGGATTTTTAGTACTTACAGGTTGAGACCAATTCAATTACTGCAGATTTAAGTATTCACAATAGCTTCTTCAACAAAGACAGAGACTAGGCTAATTAATAAATTGTAACAGCCTAGGATATTTTTGACCTGACTTTTGTTACTCTTTCATAATTTCATATATAATGTATTTAAATCATACCTCCCACCTTTTATATTCTTTTATCCCTCTCTACCTGTAAAGAGAATCCTCTTCTCCTCTAAATTTCATGTCTTCTCCCGACCCTGTCTCTATGTACAGGTGAGTTTGTGTGTGTCCAACTGCATTTATTTAGGATTGTGTGTCTACATGAGCATTGGCAGGCTGGCATTGACTTCAGCAAGGGCAAATTACCAGTGGCCACACCACTGAGTAATGTGACTCCTCTCCCTTGGCAACCATTAACTGCCTATAGCTCCTCAGGAAGGGGAGTGGCCTGTCCTATCCATAACGGAATATTGAGGGGCTCAGTCTTATGCTGACCTCATGTGGGTAGCACTGCTGCTATTTGTTCATGGATACCACACCCTGACATTTAGAGGACAGTGTTCCCCAGCACTCCTTCCTATCCTCTAGCTCTGTCTGATATTCATTCTGCCCCCTTTTCTGCAATTCTGTGAGCCCTTAGAGGGGTATTATAGATGTCACTTCTAGGGTTGAGTCTTCAACTTGTTGTCAGCACACGAACCAGTTATGGGTCTTTGCATTACCCATCACCTCCTGCAAACAGATGCTTCTCTGGCCAACGCTGAGAGCAGCACTCATCCCATGCCTATAAACATAAATATTTAAAGGGCAGTTTAATATCATGTCCACTTACCAAAACAATAACAGATTCTCTCTAAATTCCCTTTAACCATGTTTAAAGTACCCCACATAAATGTCTCCTGTGGAATATGCTTAAAATACAGTCAGAAAGTGGTTGATTACCCCATAACAACTACACCACTATTGCTTGAGTATGGACGCCATGGCTATCATGTTGATATTATAGTTAACAGAGTTCATAGCTGGATAGGGCTGTTGATGACCTTTCTCTCCAGCAGCCTCCCCAGCACCTTCTAACATTATGAAAGCTAGCTAGCCTTGAGGATGCCTCCAGCTCAGTTCCAAGTGTGTAGTGACCTCAGCAACAGAATTTTATCATCTAGATCTGGTGGGTAATCAAGAGCATGGCCTCTACAGTCTCAGATTTTAATGAAAGGGTTTAGTTGACAAATGCAAAATAAGTAGAGTCACGGAAATAATTTTTTCTAATTGCTTTTAAGCTACAAACTTCCACAATATAAGTAATTAAAAAATATTATTTCTCAGGAAAAAGTGGTCATTACACTGAGAAGCTTTATTCTGGGTGATGAATGGATACACGTGTTCTTGAATGAAGAGCTATTAAGAAATTTTAAAGTTAAAAGACAAATTTTCAGTTCCCACTTTGGCCAGAACACTGTCCTTCGTGATGATAGTGACACCAGAGAGGCAGACCCCAAAATGAGTCACACAGGGACAAAGAATCCCCAGCTGGGAAGGCTCATTGAGTCACCATGATCTGGGCACAGGATTAGAAACATTCCATTGGCCAGGGCCACTTCCCGACAAGGCTTCCAAAACTAGACCGTCTTTCTCCAAGGCCAACACAGAGAGCCAGGAGACTCTGCCAGGGGCCTCTTTGTCTCTAGCTGCCTTTCCCCAGTTAGGCCCCACTATTTATTTTTAATCACAATCTAAGAGCCGATTGGAATTACTTTCTTTTTCTCTATTTAGACAAAGATATAAAAAGCCCATTACTTCATCTACCTTCAGCACACCCCTCTCAGGACCTCTTAGACACTGAATGTTTCACTGTTATTTCTGCTTTTGTGAAGTCCCCCATCGTTTTCACTCCTAAGTGTCCTGTACCTTAGTCTTCTTGCTTGTGACACAAGAATCAAATGGGAAAGAAGTATTTGCTGGGTTTCTTTAGCACTGTCTCAGATATCACCTCTCCAAAGGGTTATTATGTTCCAGCACCCTGGAGTCCAGCCTGGAGTCTCAGATGCAAAGTTAGAATTTTTGACATAATTTCTCAGTTATCAATTATATATCAATCAATTAAAAATGTCCCCAGGCTAGGGATATATTCTGGTGGAACAGCACGTCACTAGTATTTATTTATACATTTATAAATGTAAGCGAAAGTGTTCTAAAAACGAAGGAAGGTGAGCATCTCGGGCAGTTTGGGCCACTATGACAGAACATTGTAGGACCTTAGGACTGAGCTGCTTACACAGCAGTGGCTTGTTTCTCACAGTAGGCCTGTTTGTTGGATGCTAGCAAGGCCAAGAGTCTATGAGTGTCCTCTGTAGGTGGTTTTCTTCTTCCCATGTCTTCACATAGAAGACAAAAGAGAGAGAAAGATCTCTCTTCCCTTATTACAGGTGTAATAATCCAATCATGAAGGCTCCACGCTTGGGGTCTAATTACATCCCAAACCCCCCACTTCATAATAATATCCCAATGAAGTAAAAGGTTTCACATATGAATGGGACTCACAGGGAACCTACCACTTACTAATGATCTATTGGCCATAAACAGATTCTGGGAGAGGGTTAGGCATAATATCCACTTGTAAAGCTATAATGAGCTGACTAGAATTTCCAAACTCAAGGTCACACAGATGACCCTAAACTGTATGAGACAGTAAACAAAAACAAAACCAGGAAATAGGAGGAAGAGTTTTGTAAGGGGTTGGGGCCAATAAGGATTTGAGAAGTAATGGGGTGGAGAGTGACCAGAAAACTCAGTTTGCATGTTATGATATTGTGAAAGAATAAAGTTTATTAATAAAAGAGCATAATTAATAATTAAAATAATTAATAAAAAGGTAATTAAAATAAAAATTATTAATAAAATAATTTAAATTAATTAAAATAAAATATTAATGAGTGGAGACATTGACTCAATAGTATGTGCGTGAGCTAGCTCTCTCCACCCTTGATGATACAGACCCTGGACACAAAGGACAGTTTTCAAAAGGAAGTGAGCACAGAGCCCCAGAAATGCTTTTTTAATTCAGCCAGCAATTAAGAGATAATAATAATAAAGAAGTGATGTATAACAGGACCCACAAGCTGTGGCTATGAAACTTTAAAAATGTGACATATGAGATTCTAAGGATGCTTCCATTTAAATCATTCATACGCTGGTATCTGTAGGAGAGAGAAGAGTTTATGAAGTTCTCAAAGCAATGTCAGTTAGGTGTCCCAAATGATCAGCTCATCTTGGCAGAACTTAGAGAAATAATTTGTGGCTTCATTCATCCAAAAAATGTTCATTGAAAACCAATTTCACAGTAGATAAAATTCTCTACCTCCATGAAGTAAAGGTTAAGTGGTAGAAAGCAGTGGACACAAAGCTAAGTTCTAACTTGTTAGACAATGATACATATTAAATAAAGTGTGGAATAAGTGCTAATGATGAGTCCTTCATTGTTGACACAAAAATTGCTGTGTTCAACAATAGGTGCTTATAGCACATGTGTCTGTAGCCAGTCCCATGTTGACCTTGTCTAAGGTTGACTGAATGAAGCAGACCGCAGCAAAGGTAACGGGGCATCTGTGCTTGACCGACGTTTGTCTCAATCTCATGTATGTACCCTAATCTGACCATTAGGGCTTTAGAAAAGATTAGGAGAACATGTGGAAACAGTCTAGGTCTACTGGGGATGTCTTTCTGTATACTGTGGATGTGTGTTGCTCTGATTTGGTTGATAAATAAAACGCTGATTGGCCAGTAGCCAGGCAGGAAGTATAGCATAGGCAGGATAAGCAGGGGGGAGAATTCTGGGAAGAGGAAGGCTGAGTCGGGAGTTACCAGCCAGACACAGAGGAAGCAAGATGTGAAGGTAGAACTGAGAAAAGGTACCAAGCCATGCAGCTAAACATAAATAAGAATTATGGGTTAGTTTAAATGTAAGAGCTAGTCAGTGGTAGGCCTGAGCTAATGGCTGAGAAGATTTAATTAATATAAGCCTCTGTGTGCTTACTTGGGTCCAAGCAGCTACAGGACTGGCAGGTGAGAGAGATTTGTCCTGACCATGGGCCAGGTGGGACACAGGAAAACTTCAGCTACATAGGCCTCTTGAGCTTTTCTGACTGTATCTAGAGCATCATTGCTTTCCATTCATTCTACTGTCCAATGAACACGAATGTATGTTGACTTCACCATCACTATGACAAAATATGTGCCCTCATCAACTCGAAGGAAAAGTATATCTGGGCTCATGATTTCATACCATAGTTGTTTGGCTCTGGGACATGAGTAGGACATCCACACAGCAGGAGCAGGTGGAGAAGCTCTGCTTCTCATCTCATAAAATACAGAAATCAGAGAAAGCAGAAGAGTCACTGAGTGCTAGGTATAACCTTGAAATGCATGTCCCCCCAGTGATCCACTTTCTCCAACTAAGCCTACTTCCTAAACTCTCCAGAAACTTCCAAAAGAGTACCAACAGCTGGGGACCAACATATGAGCCTGTGAGGAAACAAGTTTGCCAATAACAATGATACTATTGATGCTAGAAGCAAAAGACCAGGCAGGTGATACTATCTACTGGGGGAGAGACCTGAAGAATCATGTATGAAGAATTAGGGTCAAGATGCATCTTTAAAAAGTGGTGATCAATTGAGCAATTTGGTTCAATTGGTCTATATCTAAGGAGGTAAAATATCTGATATAATTACTCCAAGTGCAAAGCCCATGAGGCAATATGGTGGTAATGAGAGGAAACAGTAGAAAATGAGATCCCAGGCCTCCATGGATGGGGTAAGAGGAGGATTGCAAATCTTATAGTGCTTTGTAAGTTATTAGAAGTACTTCTATTTTACTTTGAGAAGTCACTTAGTGGTCATGGGGGGAAACATAACTACTAGGTATTTAAGGGGCTTTTCACCATGAACAAAATGCTGGTAGGTTCGTGGATGCCACAAAAAAAGAAGGGTAAGACATGCAGAGAAATACAAACTTACAATCAATGAGAGGAACTAAAAAGCTGTACATGCACAATTACACAAGCACTACATAAACACTATATTTGCTGCCCCTTATGATAAATCCAATGACTTTTCAAGGTAGGAAAGTATAAAATCTGCTTAGTCTGAACTAAAAAAAAAAAAATGCCTAACTAAGCGGAGACTTTACTGTACGCTGTTGCCACACATGTGAGTGCCAAGCTTACTGCATATTGTGTCCTTTCACGGTGTGTTTGTATTTCTAAGGCATGGCTGGGCATTTAGAATTTTAAAGTGATGTAATTATCTAATTGCTATAACTTAATATATGCAACCCCAAACACACACACACCACACACACACACACACACACACACACACACACACACATACACATGAAATTAAAATTCTCCCAAATAAAAAGAAACAAAAATCTGTCCTTATGTTCAGGAGTAATTGACCAACATATAATGGACTCCATAGTTTGTTTGTTTGTTTGTTTGTTTGTTTGTTTTTGTTGCTTTTTGTGGGGGGTTTTGTGTGTGCTTTTATTTGGTTAAACTTTGGAGGGTTTTTATTTTGTTATGTTTCTTTTGGGGTGTGGTATTATTTTGTTTTCTTGGTTTTGGGGGGGTTGTAATTGTATTAGGTTCTTTGATTTTTGAGAAAGAACTTAAACTTGGGTGGGTAGGGAGGCGGAGGGGATCTGGAAGGACCTGGAGGAGGAGGAGAATATGATCAAAATATATTTAAATTTAAAAATTGTTTTAAATAATAAAATATGATACAATTTTAAAATATATGTAATCATTAAAAATATGCCACAAATAAGGAATTAATAAAGTCACAAATTATGTAAAGTTAACATAAAAAGCAATGTCATCCTTGTATATATACATAACTAAATATAACACATAGCATAAAAGAAAGTCAACTTGGCAATTAGTAAATATTATAATTAATATAGTAAGAACAGTAAGTACCTGAACTAATTTCCAATAAAAATGTCTAAACTTTAAGAAAAAAAATCTTAACTAAACTTAAATGAACGGAAATACATATCAGATACTTAGTAAAACCATATGATAAATAGATAGCTTTCCCTGAGGTGATGTACAAATTTAATGAAATAACACTGAAATGCTTTAAGCATTCTTTTTGAAAACTAGAAAAGTTAACTGTTTCACTTGAGGAAACAAATATTGAAAAGGGTGGGAAAATACCTAGTAGTCTCAGCAGTTATTAAATATGAAAAATGTCTCACAATAATGTGGAACTTATAACAAAAAACTAGATGGATTAGTGGAATAAAATGGGAAATTCAGAAACCAATTTTATTTCATAACCATAATATATAAAATCTCAAGGGTGATAGCTCAAGTTTCTCAGTAAGTGATGTAACAATAACTTGATAATCAAGTGGGGAAAACATAAAAGCTACATGTGTCCCTTTCCCCAGACATGAGAGTAACTTCCCAAAGTATCAAGATTATTCTAAAAAATTCTATACTGCAGTACTGAAAGTTAATTAAAATTATTTCTTCTATCATCTCTGCTGTTTGTGGTGATTGTTCCCAAAATGTCCGTGTGTTAAAGGCATGGTCACCCAGGCCGTACTATTGAAGATGGTGGCTTTCTGTAGGTGGGACTTTACAGGGCACACCTAAGTAATTGGGAATCCTCTCAAGGATTAGGAACTGTTGCCCGTTCTGTCTCTGTCCCCTCTCCTCCCTTTCCCTCTCCCTCCCTCTTCCTCTTCCCTCTCCCTTCCTCCCTGTGAGTGTATTAGTTTCTTTTCCTGTTGTTGTGTTAAAATACCCCAACAAAAGCAACTTGAGATGGACATTGGAGAAGCACCCTTTAATCCCCCCCACCTCGCACTGGAGCGGGGAGGGGCAGAATCGGAAGGACCTTTGAGTTCCAGGCCAGCCTGGTCTACAGAGAGAGTTCCAGGGCAGCCAGAGCTACACAGAGAAAAACCCTGTCTGGAAAAACAAACCAAAAACAAACACAGCAATTTGAGGGGGAAAAAGATCTCTTATACTTACAGTCCTGGGCACCGACCATCACGTTGGGGAAATCTGGACAACAGACGCATAAGGCAGCTGGTCACATGACACCTGCCGTCATGAAACAGGAAGTGGTGATTTCTGGTGCTCAGCTCAAGTTTTTGGTTTTTGTTTGTTTGTGTGCTTGTTTGTTTGTTTCTTTGTTTGTTTTGTGCAGTCCAGGACCTAAACCAGGGAATGGTGCCCCATGGGTTCAGGGTGGGTCTTCCCATCTCAATTAACATAATCAAGAAAATCCCCCACAAGCACCTGTAGAGCTTTGTCTTCCACGTGAATCTAGACCCTGCTGAGTTGACAAGCAGTATTAAACACGTGAGGCAGGTCCAATTCCCTTCCACCACAATGTGTTCTCTCCTCCGACTGGGACTGCTAATAACATCAAGTATTGTGTTATAGTAATGGAGAGCTAATATAATTTAAAGGTAGGAAAATATGCCTCCTATAATCATGTTTGGAAGTAAGAACGTGGAAAAGGATGAGCATAAACATATAACATAAAATGATTTTGTATGGCAAATTGAGAAAACATTAAAGTGGTAATATCCTTAAAATATAAAGAGTTCATAAAATAAAAATAAAAAGACATCTTTATTTTAAAGTGTGGTGGAATATTGACCTGAGAAAATTGAGCAGAAAATTAAAGGCCAGTAGTTTCTTAGGAAAGGTAGGCAGTTTTGCTGGAAATATAAAAGCAATTAAAATTCCACCAAAATACCATTTCCTACTGAATGGGTAGACCCTCTGAAAGGCTGAAACCATACTGTCAAATTAAGGAAATGTCAGCACTCATATAAATCTCTTCCAGAGTTATAATGTGTGTGTGTGTGTGTGTGTGTGTGTGTGTGTGTGTGTGTGTGTAATTTACCCCAGAAGTAACTCTAGGAATCCCCGTGAAAGACTAACACACAGGACTCACAGGGCTACACATTAGCCTATTAGCTGAAATAACAAAAGCCTGAGAACAGTTCAAACTCCATGAAAAAAGTAGAGTACATCCACATCCACACAGAGCAGGTGGTTGCATCTATTGGAAAGAATCCGCGGCGTCTCCACATACCATCATATACACTCACAAGTATCTAGGTAGCAGAGTATACAAACACGGAAAAAGCATAGGAGAGAAAAGAGGATTAAAACTGTATAGTGTGTAAAAAACAAAGAGTGAAAGGGACACTGTGTGTGTGTGTGTGTGTGTGTGTGTGTGTGTGTGTGTGTGTTTAGGACTTTTGAAATACACAGAACAAAAACAGATTTTCCAAAACAACCGCCTTTAATTGAAAGTGCAAGAAGAAAAGGACATGGGTAGAGAGGCACTGACCACCTTTAGATTGTACTTTACTGTAGTTAGACTTGATTTGGACAATAATTTAAACTGTTGATGGAACATAATTCTATAACTTTTAAAACTGCAGTTGAAGAATTTCCACTGAAAATGTTCTTCTAAATCCAGGAATTCTAGTTCAGTAGTATAGAGTTAAGTTGTTTCCTGGAGCTACCAATACATCGAAGAAATTTCAGAATATGTGAATCGTAATACATGGGCACCATTTTCACTCTGTCTGGTGTTTTAGTGCTCAGCAGAGAGAGACTGAGTCTGGTAGAGCCTGGAACTGGAAATCAGGTTGCAAGCCAAAGAAGCAAACAATAAACTTATTTATAAGCATGAAATGCCAGCAGTTAATAATCATGTCCAGAAATAAAAATTTATTCCTTTAATGGCCCTGATCTAATTTACGTCATCAAATACAAACACACCAGAAAGTCACCTAATTCGGTTTCTTACTCAGCTATCAGTCTGGTTTTTGACACAAAATTGGCTTATTTTCCTTGCTAGTATTTCACACTCTTTACTATCTGATATTATATTCTCTCTCCTCTTCTCTCCTCCCCTCCCCTTCCCTCCCCTCCCCTCTCCTCTCCTCTCCTGTCCTCTCCTCTCCTCTCCTCTTCTCTCCTCTCTATCTTTATAAGAGAAGCCACAATAAAGCAGGGTACTTTTTGTTGTTTACTATTTCCACCAAGTATCTGGTACTAATATCTAGCACATGGTTGATGCCAAATAAGCATTTAAAATAAATGAAAATATGAAGGTTATCTACTTCCCATCCCTGGGAAGTAATGTGTTCACAGCACATTGGGTCAAGTCTATAACCCAGGTATCAGGACAAATAGCATTTGGTCTAGACTTTTGATGACACTGAGTCTGGGGGTGCCTATGTGGTGGTAGACAGTAGCTAAAGTAGCGTGCTATGAAGTCCTTTGGGACACCTTCTCATAGCTCCTAGGTGTTCACCTGGGTAGACAAGTAGTCCAGTCACATTTCTCCACATAAGTGCACATATGGTGTCTGGCACACAGTTAGTCCCAAGAAAACATGCCATTCCCGTGTGTAAATTGCCCGAAGGGACAAAGAAAAGAAGTCTGAAGAAATCGTGATGACTTCCCACATCTGTCTTATTCATGCCCACATCCTGCTGCAGTCCACACAGATGACTTGCCGAATTAATTGGAGTGTCAGGTTATTTATAATTCAATTTTTGAATTACAAAAATAGTAATGAAATAACATATACTAAATAAAACCTACTAAATCAGACCATTTATATGAAAAGGATGTATTATTTTATAATTGATGCATCTTGTCTTCTACTCACGTACACAGTGAAAGGCATCAAGCCATCAAGTATGTAACATAACAAACTTGTTCTTGACATTTCACCTGACAGAAGAGTCACTGAGTCTTCTGATTTTTGTTTGACATTTCAGTACTGACACACTAGTATAAATATAGAGATTTTTTTCCTATGAATAAAATATTCCCATATTCCAAGTCCTTTCTCCTTTCATATTATACCCCGATCCTTCCTTCTGCCTATTTTCTAGTTAAAAATGTAGAAATCCAAACCTGATTCCACTTCTGGTAAATAATAAAAATACACTGACATACCTAAGCTGACCCAGGAGAGATCACTGAACTGTCTCTTTCAGCAGAATGTCATTTTCTCATCCAAACTGTAGGTCCAGGAACGAAGGCTCAGCTGCCTAAACTCCTCTATGTTCAGATAAAAGACACATTTCTCTTCCTGTTTGTATATTCCAGGAAAGATAAGGCCTATTCTACACATCTGTGATGGGGCTCGTTCCCCAAACAGCTCAGCCCTTCTTCCCCCATCCATTATTCTCTTTCTGAACACAAAATTTCTCTCTTACAATTTTTATTTACTAGATATCGACTCACCCTGACAGTATCCAGTATTGTCATCTTCAGTGGTCCTGATGATGGATCCTCTGTAATTTGGAGACCTCTGGGGCTTTTCTGAGCTCAAATGTCTATTTGCGTGTTTAAAAGTGACTCTAAAGTCTTTTGCTGTTCCATGCCTGTATTCACAGAGTCAGGGAGGTTAGATGGAGGAGGAGTCTATCAGGAGTATAAGAACAGCCTGGGCTATAAGGGAAATCTTTCCTCAAATACAGAGAGAGAGACAGAGAGAGAGACCCAGAGAGACCCAAAGAGACCCAGAGAGACCCAGAGAGAGAGAGAGCATTGATCTCCCCTTAAAATATTTGACTGTATGTAAGAAGGTGTTTTCTAACATATTGCATGATACAATATGATACAATATGTTAGAACATGATACAACAAATTAAATCTTTCTTTTTTATGAGAGTTATATATTCTAATATATGGATGCCAAAAGGAAAGCAGTCTATCAAATCAATCATTTTGTACCATTGTATATTTCTAGAAATACTTGCTTCTTCAAGAACTAATCTTTAAATTGCCTTTAAAATGATATGCCAATTAGAAATAGATCCATCCCCACACTTTAAAGCTGAGTATATATTTTTTAAACTTCAAGACAAAAATTACCTGAGAATAATATACAAACTTGGCCTGAATGAGTTCCTTATAATTTCAGAAAACCAACTTGCTGCTGTCAGAACAAATGAAGATTTAACCATGTGTAGCTGAGTTTATGTCATGTCAACAGTGACAAGTAGGTACATCTCCACCAGAGAGCTGCTGAAAGCACTATTGGATAGTTCCAGAATTTCTGTGGCCTCCCTTTAGGAAATGTCTGATATATTGCATTTAGCTCATACTTGCCCACTTCTGATACTCTCCTCTCTGTATAAATTTCATCCAAGAAAAAGACATTTTAACATATTTGCAAAGAATTATAAAGCTTGGTCTTTGCTTTTAAGGTACTTACGTTGTAATAAAGAAAAGGCAAGCTGTCTGGAGACATGGGGTTTTAGAACATTTTTGTTAAGTTCAGAAAAAAAACTACATAAAAGATTCTAAAAAGACCTGTGTCTGTCTTTCCAAGAATTCAAATTGTGGATATTCAAGTAGTATTATCTAGGACAAGCTTAGTCGGGGTCCTTCAATCCAAAGTCTTAGTATTTGCCTAGAAAGGAGGACAATGTGTAACCATATGCTCTTAAAGGGGAGAACACATAATATTAGCCAAATATATGTCAGTATCCCCTCCCCCCCCAACAAATTCATTTTTAACAAAACAAAAAAACAAGCAGAAATAGTTCATGGATATTCTACTCCCAGATATACTCTACTCTACAGAATATAGGGAGTTGGTGAGAGAGGTTTGGTCTGTGTAGTATCTTCACCAAAGAAGAAACATTTTATAAAGCTAAGAATGATCCAGAATGAAAATATAGCATTAAAATATATCTATTACTTTCATGGTTCCTAGAAGAAAGGGTTCTAGACAGACAGTAAGGCAAAGTTTTATTGGAATAGCCCTCTACTTGCAGACAGCTACAGATGAAGCTACAATATGTGACCCCCCTCCCCCACAGTAAGAAGCAGGTATCTCAGCCACTGAGAAATTGTCCACTAATTCTAAGATCATCAAGTTTGTTCTACCCTTGCATCACAAACAAGAAGAAAAAATGGTAAAAACTTCTTTGATGCTTTAATCCTATCAAAAGTTCTAAGAAGGAATTTGTATTTCTTTAAATAATATTTCAAATAGTCTGTTAATGTTGACAAAAATTATTGACAGCTGGGAAATTTCCAATTTTATTATAAAAGGAAAAATGGCACAAGAGCATTAAGCTCTGAGATTCTCTTCCTCGTGTGTCTACAATGCTTGTGATCGCCCATTGAGACAGCTTCCCTTCCTGTGGCAGCTGAGAGATGACTGAGGATTTGCTACATCGCCCCCATGCTAGCCCACACTGTCAGCAGAAATGGTACTCCACGGCCAACAGCTGATTCTTAAATGTCTACCATGTAACAGCAAAGAAAATGAGCAAAACACTAAGGAATGAAGGAGCACAGCACACATTAGTCACCCACTGTGTGTTAGCACCTCAGTATTCTCGTGTGCCAACTACCAGATGCTCACATTTGTCCTGGTTGCTGTTTTGTCAACTTGACACAAGCTGGAGTCATTTAGGAGGAGGAACTCTCAACTGAGAAAACTGTCTCCATAAAATTGACCTGTAGACAAATCTGTCAGGCATTCTCTTGGTAGATTGATGTGGGAGGGCCCAGTCTTCTGTGGGCAATGCGACCCCTTAGCAGGTGGCCCTGTGTTATATAAAGAAAGCAGGCTGAGCAAGCCATGAGGAACAAGGCAGTAAGCAGCATTTCTCCACAGCCTCTATTTAGGTTCTTGCCTCTCGGTTCCTGTCTTGAGTCCCTTCCCTGACTTCCCTTGGTGATGGAGTGTGTAAGCTGAGATAAACTCTTTCCTCCCCAGGTTGCGCGTAGTCATGGTGTTTTTAATCACAGCAACAGAAAGCTAACTATGACAGCACTCCAAAGAGTAAAGCGCAGTGAGTGGCAGAGGTGCATCTCTGGGGTGGTCCTGAAGATGTCAGGATGTCAGCTCTGCCCCGCAAGTTATAGTGACCCAAGGAGCAGGGTCAGCAGTGACACAGCCACCCATCTGTTTCCTAAATCTCATTTGAGTAACGTTATATAGGGTGAGTGTGTGGGGTGGAAGATAGGTCAGTGTCAGAAAAGATTGAACTAGGGAAGTGATACCAGCACCAAGAGTACATTTACAAGATCTAAGTTAATGATCCTGGTAATTAAATATTGGGATGAGAAGGGAGTGGAAATGGCCTATGATATTGCTTAGTAAATATTTACATCATGCTTAAATATGCTGGAAATTCTCACAAGCACTTTATTAATCCAAACCCATTTAATACTTATGTAAAAGGTCTATGGGGTAGACACTATTAGGAAGTAAAATCTATGAATGTTTCGAACAACAGACCATCAGTGAAGTAGGTAAGTTGGGTATGGCCATGCCCCTTATCCTCAATTCAAACATAATTTTACCATGAACAGAAACTAAGAGTTTATGCCCTTACCTACTGCCAGGTACTGAGGATAGAGGGATGATACAAGGATGGTGGTTCCATGAAGAGAATGATGCTGCTCCAGGTAGATGAGAATAGTTGACACATTGTATCTCCAGTGAACATGTTCACCAAACTGATGCACATAGGAATCTTACTCTCTGTGATAAAAGACAGAGCTGGGGATATAGATTGGCTTCATCACCACACACACAAAAATACAGATGAGCATGGTTTGAGACCACTATGAAGGGCATGCTGAGAAGATGAGTGGGAAAAATGCCGAAAACACCTTGTGTGAGATACAAGCAAAGGAAAAAATAAAACGTAGGATAAACAGTAAGAAAACTGGAAAATTAGAAGTATAAATAAATGAGGAGTGGGGGAGAAGGAGAGAAACAGGGGAGAGGGAGAGAGGGAGAACAAGAAGAGAGATAAAAGATTGAAATGCCAGTAAGTTTAGCCTTATTAAAGTCCCTGATAGCCTCTGAAACAAAAGGTTCTGATATTAAAGTATGGAAGAATAAATAGGGTTGTGAGAAAACAGAGAGACAGTAGGCAGGACTTGGCTTAGAAACAGAAACCTAAATAAATAGCCAGTTCTCAAAAACAGGGCAGCCTTGTGGTATCCAAGGTAAAGCTGTAAGGTCTTCTGTGCACAGGAGCTCGCATGACGCTTTGGAAGCAGAGCTGAATGCTAGAAGAAATGCCATCCCTATTGATTCCCTTGTGATCCGTGGAGTGCGAAGGTTCAGAGAGAGTGGAGAGGGAAGGAGGAAGAACAGACAAGAGCGGAGCCCTAAGAAATGGAGACAAGAATGCAGGTTAAAGCCAGGCAATGGTGATGCACACCTTTAATCCCAGCCCTCAGACAGAAGCAGGCTGATCTCTATGAGTTCAAGGCCAGCTAGTCTACAGAGTGAGTTCCAGGACAGCCAGTACTGTTGCACAGAAAAACCCTGTCTCAAAAATACAAACAAACAAAAATAAATATGAAGGTTAATAAGATTTTAGTGGAAGTGGAAGAAAGTCCTTGAAGGCTGTGGGGTACAGGAGCCAGTGCTCAGGGAAAGAGACTTGGGTGCTGCTGGGCAGGGGCATCCATGCATCTCTGCTCTGTGGATTAACAGGAAACAAAAATGGAGAAGCCAGAACATTTTTATGATGGCGTAAATTAATAAGCATGAAGATGTGGTTTATGGACCCTGGAGGTCTCTAAGAGTCATGAAATCAACAAGGTAAAAATTTATTTTAACAATTCTATAAAGTCATGTGGCTTTTATTAGATTAAGTTGGAGATAATATGGAAAGCATGGTTGATAAAGCTGCCAGCACTGTGAATCCACTCTGTCCTGCTACTCACCACTGTCGTCCTCACATTCATGGTGCAATAAAAAGAAAACAAGCCCCACCCCAGACAGATACATCTCTGCACTTTGACAAGTTGTGAGCCTCTGTATTAACCGCACCCCACTGCACAGAGATGCTTCTCTGTTGAGGTCTGAACGTTATCCTGTATAGAGATTCATATTTAGAAAGCAGTTTGATACCACGTCTATTAACAAACTAACAATAGTAGGTTTACCCATGGATTCTGTGAGCTCTACAACCGAGTCCTTGGCCAGATTTACAGACAGGGGATGAGTTTCTTCCTGTGGATGGGGCCTTAAATCTAATCAGAAAGTGCTTTTTACCTCTACAACACTCATGCTACGTATCTTGACAGGCTGGTCCTTATTGTGGCTGGCAGGAGTCACAGCTGGGAAAGACTGATGACCACTCTTCTCCCCATAGCGACCTAAAGAGCATCTTCTGGTACTGGGAAAGCTGGCCAGCAGAAAGGAAGCTTCCAGAACAGTACCCACTTCATTTTTCCAAGTCCTGTGACCAAAATGGGTAGTATCTTCGGCAAAGGGGGTCTTATCATCAAGTCCTGGCGGGCAACCAACAGTGATGACAACAGCTTGCACTGCTGGGGAGAATCTTATCCCTTTTGCACCAACAACTGCAAGAGAAAATGGCATCGATGCATGAATAAAAGTTAAGTTTATAAAATTTCAACCACTGGAGGCTGAGGAGATGGCTCAGCAAGTGGAAGGACTTGTGCAAGCGCAAGGACCTGAGTGCAAATCCTTACAACTCACATAAAAATCTGGGTGTGGCCATTGGAGTACTGTGAGCCCAGTACGATGCAGCTCAGCTATAGAAGGATTGCTGGGACTCTGGCCTCCAGCATAGCTCCAGATTCAGCTAAAGAGAGTAAGGCATCGAGCAATAGAAGAGAACACCCAACATCCTCCTCTGGCCTCTGCATACTCACTTGCACGCACATCGTGTGTGCCTAGACTACACGTATATACATTACACACACATACACAAACACACAGAGATCCTGACCCTTGACATGCTGTGTGAGAAAATAGGAGTACACACAGAACACTTCGGCCACCACAAGCCACAGAGGGTTGCCACTCACAAGGAAAAGCCCTTGGGAGGTTGTCACAGCTCTAATGGGAACCATGTACTTTTTTTCCATGGGATACTACTTTTGTTTGAAGAATGATTGAAAGACAGATGTCTACACTCAGAACCATATGTTTGGCAGATATTTTATTTAAAACAAAGAAGGTGAGTCTATCACTTCTGATAGGACTGAAAACATTAATTATCAATGAGGAAGTTCTGGCTTCCCAACAAAACTGGAAATATAAAAAAAAAAA